>SRMA01024144.1:142803-264665 GCA_007224835.1 Danionella cerebrum | reverse complement strand
TTTTTTTTTGTGTCTTTTTCTGTTTTAGGGACTCCATTATACACAAAAAGTTGTCAGTGGATTGTAATAACCGACATATATTACCAAGGTTGCCATCCTATGTAAGAGGGATAAAAAGAGAAATGTAAACAAACGAAAAGGAATATACTGACAAATGAAAGACTGGCCGAGAGTCAAAAAAAAAAAAAAAAAAATCCTTCTACACAGGTATTTATGGGCAAACTTACCAGTAATCAAAGGTACGTGACTGTTTTTGTCTTTAAAAGATGTTGGGACTCTAATATGAATTGGAATTTGTTGACAGACCAATTACCAAAATTAGCATTGTGTAAAAAACATGACAATTGTGGTGGTGGTGGAGGAGGAGGAGGAGGAGGGGAAAACTTACCAATTAACACTAAAAAAGTAAAAACTGTTGAAGAAAGTGACACACGTTTAAGGCAATTTTGCCCGAATTTTACAGTATTTCAATGGTCTTGGCAGCAAATTCCTAGTTATGTTTTAGTCTTTCATAGAAATGTTTAATCCAATGTCTGTATTTGATTTTTACTATGCTCCGTCTATCTCCCATCATCTGTCCCCGTGGGGACCCGGGGTAGAATAGGTCCCTAGCACCCCCTTGCTGTTCGTAAGAGGCGACAAATGGGGCCAATTAACTGCCGTGAGTTGCGGCTTGTTTTTTTTTTTGTCTTTTTCTGTTTTAAGGGACTCCATTATACACAAAAAGTTGTCAGTGGATTGTAATAACCGACATATATTACCAAGGTTGCCATCTTATGTAAGAGGGATAAAAAGAGAACTGTAAACAAACGAAAAGGAAGATACTGACAAATGAAAGACTGGAAGAGAGTCAAACTATTTGAAGCAAAAATCCTTCTACATAGGTATTTATGGTCAAACTTACCAGTAATCAAAGGTACGTGACTGTTTTTGTCTTTAAAAGATGTTGGGACTCTAATATGAATTGGAATTTGTTGACAGACCAATTACCAAAATTAGCATTGTGTAAAAAAACATGACAATTGTGGTGGTGGTGGAGGAGGAGGAGGGGAAAACTTACCAATTAATACTAAAAAAGTAAAAACTGTTGAAGAAAGTGACCCGTTTAAGGCAATTTTGTCCAAATTTTACAGTATTTCAATGGTCTTGGCAGCAAATTCCTAGACATGTTTTAGTCTTTCATAGAAATGTTTAATCCAATGTCTTTATTTGATTTTTACTATGCTCCGTCTATCTCCCTTCATCTGTCCCCGTGGGTACCCGGGGTAGAATAGGTCCCTAGCACCCCCTTGCTGTTCGTAAGAGGCGACAAATGGGGCCAATTAACTTCCGTGAGTTGCGGCCTTTTTTTTTTTTGTCTTTTTCTGTTTTAGGGACTCCATTATAAACAAAAACTTGTCAGTGGATTGTAATAACCGACATATATTACCAAGGTTCCCATCCTATGTAAGAGGGATAAAAAAAAAATTGTAAACAAACGAAAAGGAAGATACTGACAAATGAAAGACTGGACGAGAGTCAAACTATTTGAAGCAAAAATCCTTCTACACAGGTATTTATGGGCAAACTTACCAGTAATCAAAGGTACGTGACTTTTTTTGTCTTTAAAAGATGTTGGGACTCTACTATGAATTGGAATTTGTTGACAGACCAATTACCAAAATTAGCATTGTGTAAAAAAAACATGACAATTGTGGTGGTGGTGGTGGAGGAGGAGGAGGGGAAAATTACCAATTAATACTAAAAAAGTAAAAACTGTTGAAGAAAGTGACACGTTTAAGGCAATTTTGCCCGAATTTTACAGTATTTCAATGGTCTTGGCAGCAAATTCCTAGACATGTTTTAGTCTTTCATAGAAATGTTTAATCCAATGTCTGTATTTGATTTTTACTATGCTCCGTCTATCTCCCATCATCTGTCCCCGTGGGGACCCGGGGTAGAATAGGTCCCTAGCAGCCCCTTGCTGTTCGTAAGAGGCGACAAATGGGGCCAATTAACTGCCGTGAGTTGCCGCCTGTTTTTTTTTGTCTTTTTCTGTTTTAGGGACTCCATTATACACAAAAAGTTGTCAGTGGATTGTAATAACCGACATATATTACCAAGGTTCCCATCCTATGTAAGAGGGATAAAAAAAAAATTGTAAACAAACGAAAAGGAAGATACTGACAAATGAAAGACTGGACGAGAGTCAAACTATTTGAAGCAAAAATCCTTCTACACAGGTATTTATGGGCAAACTTACCAGTAATCAAAGGTACGTGACTGTTTTTGTCTTTAAAAGATGTTGGGACTCTAATATGAATTGGAATTTGTTGACAGACCAATTACCAAAATTAGCATTGTGTAAAAAACATGACAATTGTGGTGGTGGTGGAGGAGGAGGAGGAGGGGAAAATTACCGTCTAGGTTACTTGCGTAACCCCATGTTCCCTGAATAGGGAACGGAGACGTTTAGTCGATGACCGACTGAATGGGAGCTGATCTCCATGGGAGATTGGACCGAATTGTTTAACGGGCAAATTGATTTGCAGGCGTGAGTGATTGATTAGCAATCAGCCGGGTATAAGACCGGGCGTAACGCACGCTTCAGTATGGGATTTTCCTGAGGAGCCGACCTACTTACCTCCGGCGCCTCAGTCTCCCGACTTCAAGGCATGGCAGAAAGGAAACGTCTCCGTTCCCTATTCAGGGAACGTGGGGTTACGCAAGTAACCTAGACGTTCCCTTTCAGTCGGTACCGGAGACGTTTAGTCGATGACCGACTGAATGGGAGCCTCTACAAAGCGCCATGCCCGAAGTCCATCCAAACAGGCCAGCACTAAACTTGGAGAAGGTTAGTGAATTAAGCTGTAATACCTGAATGGGAACTCCTTCTGCCCCTGCCCGGAATTTTCATTGACGGGGAAGTCGTCCAACACTGAGAGCGTAAGCTGTACTCGGTTGTTGCGAAGACGACCAGAAGGAGGGCACCCCTCATCGCGGAGAGGGGTGCGCGGAGATCGCGTCGAGACCCGCAGGGCTACCAGCGAAGACGTTCTGCAGACAATAGAGTGGCAGAGACGTAAGTCATCGTTACTCACCAAGGCAGGGTAACGGGACGGGTTCCTACTAGCCGCCTGGAGGGGGAGCTGTAGAAAAATACACAGAAAGGGAGCAACAATAAAAAAGGGGGACTCCCAGATCCGGACCCTAGTTCTGCTGGGGCCAGGCCGAAGCGAGCTCCAGAGCAGAACCTAGCAGAGCTGACTGCTCCGCACAGTCAGATGCCGAAGGGGGGGGGAAGAAGAGCCACCCCAAAAGGGGGGGGGGCACAAGATGTGTACTGCTCATTTAAGAGAGTACTGCAAGCTACTACACCTGCTCCGTTCCCTGAGGGAGCCTGCCACCACACAGGACCGCGGAGGGAACGGAGCTTGTGAAGGTTGAAAACCCTGCTGAATGTGTCTGGTGTAGACCAACCCGCAGCTCGACATATGCCGGCGAGTGAGACCCCCCTAGCCAACATCCACGAAGCAGCGACGCCGCGAGTGAAGTGGGCCCTCAGATGGAGAGGGCAGGGGACATATCACACGCCTCATAAGCAAGGCAAATGGCCTCCACGATCAGTGTGCCAGCCTTGCTTGAAGACAGCGAAACCCTACGCTGGCCTCTGAAACAAATGAAGAGCTGCTTGGAGCTGAGTAGCTCCCGGGTTCTGTCCAGGTAGACCCGAAGGGCTCAGTGGACACAACAAACCCTGGGTTGGATCTGCCTCCCCCCGGGGCAGAGCTTGCAGGTCACCACTTGGTCCCGGAGGGGGACGGATGGGACCTTGGGGATGAATCCGGGCCTGGGCCTGGTGGAGACGGTCTTCCGTGAGAGGACACGCGGCTCTGCCAAATGCCAGGGCTCAAAGGTGACTTCCGCAGCCCCGAAGGGCGACGGAGAGGTCCCAAGAGGAAAGGAGGGTGGTCTAGGAGGCCGGAGGCGCCTAGCCCCCTTGAGAAATCTCACCGTCAGTGCGTGGCTGCCCACTGATTTCCCTTCAACCCGGAGGTGGAAGGCAGAAATAGCGGCGGCGTAGACCTTTAGGGAAGATGGGGACAGCCCCCATCGAACCTCTCCTGGAAGAAGGTCAACACGATTCAGATGAGGCATGTCCCGGGGTCTTCCTGGCGGGAAGAGCACCATTCGACGAACCGACCCCACTTGCCAGCGTAGCACACTCAATGGAGGGGGCTAACGCATGGTATAGGTAGTCACCGCGAGGGGTGGTAGAGGCTCGGGGTCCACCGCGGACAGATATGCCATACGAGTAGGGCCCAGAGGTCTGGCCGCGGGTGCCTGTATCCCCCCCCCTTGAGTCAGATCTGGACTCAGGGGGATCAACCAAGGGGGGGCTGTCACGAGCGCAGAGAGGTCTGGAGACCATACTCTGTTCGGCCAGAAGAGGGCGAAAAAGAGTAGCCCGCGCTCGCCCCCCCCTGACCTTGCACAGAGGTTGTGCTAGGAGGCTTCACTGGGGAAAACGCACATAAGCGTTTGTTCCTGGGCCAGCAGTGAGCCGGCGCATCTGTCCCGAGAGGAGCCAGGGACAGGAATAGGAGCCGGCAATGGGTATTCTCACGGGAGGCAGCAGGTACCTGGGCCTTGCCGAAGATGTCCCAAATCTGCTAAACAGCCCGAGGATGGAGTCGCCAATCTCCTGTCGAGGGGTGGAATCTGGACGGCGAACCGCGATCCTGTTACACTCCGCAGGGATATGAAGGCTCGAGCGACGGAAGTCGCTCTAACTCCAGAGGAGCAGCTGTTGGGCGAGGTAGTGCAGGAAGCGGGAGCGTACACCGCCCTGGTGGTTGATGTACGCTACGACCGCACACGGCGCCCCAACCGGTCTTGGAGGCGTCGGGTGACCACTACGCGACTGGATGATGCACACTAGGGGCACTCCAGCTCGCAGGAATCGTACCGACTTCCAGCCCTTCAGGTGAGGGAGCGCGTCTGTCACGGACAGACGAAGAGCTCCCCGACGCCATGCCCAAGTTGGAACTTGCGAGAGAAGCCATAGCTGAAGTGGTCACATATGCAGGAGCCCGAGTGGAATCACTGAGGCTGCGACTGCCATATGCCCCAGGAGCCTCTGAAGTAACTTCAGTCTGACCACTTGTCGAGAGGACACCGCGAATAAGGCGGCCAGCAAGGCCCGGGCGCAATCTACCGACAGGTGCGCCCGCATGCTCTCGGAGTTCAGCTCCATCCCGAGAAAGGAGATGACTCTCACAGGAGTGAGGCAACTCTTTTCCCAGTTGACCCTCGGACCCAATCGGTTTAAGTGCTGAAGCACCTTGCCTCAGTGTCGGATCAACTGGTCCCTGGACGAGGCTATGAAAAGCCAATCGCCGAGGTAGTCCAGGATCCGAATGCCTGCCCGGCGGAGCGGGGCAAGAGCGGCCCGGGCAACCTTCGTGAGGTGCGCGGGGAGGGCGAGACCGAAGGGTAGGACCTTGTACTGGTATGCATGGCCTTGAAACAGAACCTTAGAAAGGGTCTGTGTCTCGGAACCACTTCTACCTGAAAGTACGCGTCCTTCAGGTCGATTGTCGCGAACCACTCTCCAGGACGGATGCACGGTAGAATGCAGCGGACCGTCACATCCGAAACCGAAGCTTGGCCAGGCTTCGGTTCAGACGCCTCGGGTCCAAGATTGGTCGCAGCCCGCCTGATTTCTAGGGGACCAGGAAGCATGGGCTGTAAAACCCGCGTTCCATATCGGCTGGAGGGACCGGCTCGACAGCTCCTTTTGTCAAAAGGGCGTCGATCTCCTCTCGCAGGAATGAGGCGCCTGTCCGGGGACAGGGGAGTGCACTACGCCGCGAAACCTGGGGGCTTTCACGAACTGAATCGTGTAGCCCTGCCGGATTGTCCGGACCACCCACTGTGAGACCCCGGAAAGCTTCCGCCAGGCTCCCAGGTAAGCTGACAGGGGTACTGGTCGGGACGTGCCGATGGTCGCCAAGGCGGGGCCGACAAGAGGCGGACTTGAAGGCGGAATCACCAGGGACGAACCCTGGGAAATGGTCAGATGAGGGAAGGGGAACTGAGCCCCCGCGCTCTCTGCCATGGCCAGTGGAACACGCCCAAGTCTGGGTCTTCGTCGGAGACCGAGGAAGATGAACCCCAGACCGCAGGGCATGCGGTTCCACTATTCTCGGGAAGTACATGAGAACTGTCTTTGACACAATAGGTGCCGCCGTCCCGAAGGACGGCAGCGAGGAGAGTGTGGTGGACTCCCCCCCTCCAAGGGGAGTTGGGTCGGTGACTTGACCCGAAAGACAGCTCATGACCTTCCGAGTCGCCAACCTCAGGGGCGCTTCTTACTAGAAGCTCTCGTCTGCCTTCGAGAACCCTCCGAGGTTGACTGTGTCTTCCGTCGTGCAGGGGTCTTCCTCGGACCAGAGGTCGAAGGCACAGACCGTGACGGAGGACGCTCTCTTTGGCGGCGAACAGGCGGAGAGGGGTCCGGCGCAGAAGCAACGGAACGCCGTCGCTTCCGGCGCGGGACCTTGAGCTCACCCAGACCCTCTGCCTGTTTCCTGATCGTGGAGACCTTTGACGCGAAATCATCCACGGCGACGCCAAAGAGGCCATCTGGTGAGACAGGTGCATCCAGAAACCTGTTACGGTCTTCGGGAAGCATAGTCGCCTGCTCGAACCAGAGATGGCGTTCCTGGACCACGAGTGTGGACATCGTGCGACCAATGTTCAGCGCAGCTGATTTAGTAGCACGAAGCGCTAAATCAGTGGCCGAGCGCAAGTCTCTGAGAGACTGCTGGTCACCACCCCTTGGTGCATGTCACGGAGGACCTGTAAGGTCGCCATAGCATGCAACGATGCAGCAGCTTGACCCGCAGCTGAGTAAGCTTTCGCTATCAGGGCTGACGAAAACTTACCAGCTTTGGAGGGAACAGTCGGACGAGACCGCCAAGCGGCAGCACTGCCGGAGCACAAGTGCACCGCGACAGCCTGCTCCACCCGGGGAATCGCAGAATACCCCCTAGCTGCTGCATCATCCAAGGTGGTGAAGGGGGAGGAGCTGGAAGCCCTGGCAGACAGGGGAGCCCGCCAGAATTTAGCGAGCTCCTCGTGCACCTCCGGGAAGAAAGGAACTTCAGGAGCGCGGGGGGCGGAGCCCCGGCGCTTACCTAAGAACCAGTCATCCAACCGCGACGGGCCTGAGCTGGAAGGTGCTTGCACCTCGAGCCCAATAGCGGCCGCAGCCTTGGAGAGCACCGCGAATGCATCGGGCTCCGGCTCTGCCGCGACCCCGGAGGGTGGCAGCGGTGAGCTGAAGGACTCCGAAGAAAGCGCCCCTTCCGATGCTGCGAGGGAGGGCAGATCGTCAGCAAGGTCACACGAGGGCAAAGGCAACGCCGAAGCGCTATCCGAGTCCCCCGCGGACCAGACGGGGAGCACACTCGGGCTTTGGGGGCGGTGCGAGGGATCACCTGACACCAGTCGCCCAAAGCCGCAGGTGAGGTTTTTTTTGGGACAGACCCCTCGGAGTCGAAGGCTCACCGAGAGCCGAAGCTCGGGTGTCCTCCTCCTCGAAGAAGGACCGCCTACCTCAGTGTGCGCGCAGCGAGAGCGTTGCAATGCACGCACTCTCACCTCACAAGAGCAGCGCGGGCGTGTTGGAAGCCCAAACACTCCACGCATTTCTCGTGACCGTCCTTCGACGAGATGAACCCAACACAGCCAGGATTACAGCACGCTTTGCTCATCGTGTCGTGAAAAATGGACAGGATGTGAACAAACGGCTAACAATAACACTGGACAGGCTAATGCCGGAAAAGACTGAGGCGCAGCGAACAGCGGCGTGCTATACTGGGCTAGCAGAGGACCACGCTGTATTTGCTAGGTAAGCAACCTCAATCTCAACTGGCGGCTTAGCGTCAAAGTTTAGAGAGGAGAGTCACACTCAGTCCGCTCCGAAGGAAAATCGCATACTGGAGCGTGCGTTACGCCCGGTCTTATACCCGGCTGATTGCTAATCAATCACTCACGCCTGCAAATCAATTTGCCCGCTAAACAATTCGGTCCAATCTCCCATGGAGATCAGCTCCCATTCAGTCGGTCATCGACTAAACGTCTCCGGTACCGACTGAAAGGGAACTACGTATGTAAGTCGTCAGATGGTTATGTATGAACTAATTAGGTATGTTTGTAAGGAAGTAGGTATGTAAGTAAATAAGTAGTCGAGTATGAAAATATGTAGGCATTTGAGGTAAATAAGTATTTGGTCAGTATGTAAGTAAACAAACAAGTGTGTAAATAGGTATGTAAGTAGGTAAAGATTTAAATTGGTAGGTAGGTAAGAACCTGAATAGGTAGGTAGGTAAGTGAGTAGTTAGTTAAGGTTTAAGTAGGTAGGCGAGCATGTAAATCGGTAAGTAGGTACGTGAGTTTCAGTGGGTCGTTTTTTTTTTTTTTTTTTTTTTACCTTGTCCTGTCCTGCTCAAAAGCCATCACATAAAAGAGTATATGCTTTGCTGAGTTGGGCAGTTTTACTTTCTCCAGGGGAGTAAAACACCTGGTGTGGTGTTTTCTCCTCTGGATTGAAGCATTGAATGTGTGCAAATATTTATTAGTTGTGGTTTTCGCGAGTTTACATCAGTTGTGTCAGGACAAGACGGCTTTGGACTGAAAGGGGGAGTGGATAAATGGTTGGGGGTCGTTTTTTAAGTAAGTATGTAGGTAGGTAATTATATAAGTAAATAGACAAGTAAATAATTTAGGTATGTAAGTAGATGTTTAAGGAAGTAGGCGGGTAAATACGTATGTAAGTAAGTAAGTAAACAAGTATCTAATAGGTTGGTATGTAAGTAGGTAAACATTTAAATCGGTAGGTAGGTAGGTAAGTAGGCGAGTATCTAAATAAGGTATGTGTTTAAGTAGGTAAACAGGTAAGTAAGTATGTAGGTCAGTAAGGATTCGGCTCAACGTGGAATGTCTGCAGCTGGTAGAGTACGGTCCATTGCTGCATGAAAAAGATGTTTATAAACATTTCTGATGATTTTAAAGACTTTTAACGTTTCAAATGAATAAAATCCCAGTGTTAATCACACTAGCGCTAGTCAAAATGTGACCTCTAGTGGTGAAAATTTGCATACCTTAGCTTGTTGGCTATAGGGCCGAACGGGCTGATGTTGTACTGCCACTCTGGAAGCCCTAGATAAGTGATCATCAGCCGGTAGTACGCAATGAAAGAGGTGCTGATGAAGTGCCAGAAGAGTGACCGGTCCAGGAATCTCACACAAAGACAAGAAAAGAAAAAAAGATAAATAGATATATTTAATGAATATGAGAGTTTAAACCCCCGACCTACAGAGTTGCCATGTGGCAAGCTGGTAGCACTTAATAGCAACGATGAGGATTTTAGTAGTATTTAATATTATGAACATTTCTAATTCTAGTTAAAGTACCCAAAAAATAACCACATAGCTGCATACAGAAAACAACAAACTGTTTATAAATAGCAATATTTACATAATTGGTATCAAGAGCACACATATTTGAATTGATAAGATCCCTGCAGCGTTTTAACCCTGTAATTTAGCAGCCAATCGTATCTGTAGCTACAGTTCACGCTCTGTGCTTAACCGAAGCAATGACCTATCTGCTCTGTCTAAGCTTGACTCATTGATTTCATTGGCTGCCGAGCATGACACTTTAAGTCATAGCCACCAACTGAAGACACTTCATGTACTTTTGTACATGACCAAAATTTGAAACCATATAATACCAAATCCTTTAAGATCAATGTCAGAAGATGTGAACACTGTTAAGTAAGAAAGGTTTAAGGCCTTATCTTCATTGAATTTAAACCACCACTCTCCACTCGTACTGTCTAACATCTCTAATAAAAAGCCATTGGGTCAATACTTACGTTTGCTGCATGGATATATCTGCAGGCTTCACTGCGGGTTTCATAATGAATCATTTATGGGAGTGAAAAGATTCCCTGAATACCAGATCAATCCTCGAGCCGGTTTCTAATGAACAATCCTTGAGCAACCTCATAATTTTTGACTCCACAGCTTGTTATCAGATCATTATCAACTCAAGGGTGCTCGATTACTGTAACTAGAACTCATCTCTTGCTCTTTTTCCATCGCAGTTATACAGGCCGTGTGGTGGGGAATGGACTCCAAGCTCAGAAACACAACCCCGAAATAAAGGTCAGAAGTGTGGATCCAATCCTGGTCACCGCGAAGGAGAAATTGGAGAGCTTCTTCAAGGTAGATGCAAAAAACAAGACAAACAGATGTCTATAGCGGATTACCCTGTACTTTGAGCTTTGAAAGTATAAATAAAAAAACACTCTCAGGACTGCGACCCTCCTTGGCGACCTCTGGACTAGAGGCACAATCACTTCAAATACAGTTCAGCTCCTAGATAATATGTCCCGGTGACTCCAGAACTTTTTATTGAACTATGTTTTGTCATGATGCATTGTTACACCCCTAGTCTGTTCCATTTTGTTCTAAAATGGTGCTATTGTACTTAGTGGAAAACAGAATAAATAGACTAAAAATACATGGCCGATGAACAGCCTATTCTGCCTAAAGTGAAGCCTATTTTGACATTCAGGAGTCTTCAGAAACATGTTTAATTAATTAAACAATTTGCTGAGTCAACTAAGACTTGGATCCAAACACTTACAATATCAATATGTTAAAATTTAAACATGCATTATAAATTATCACATATATTTACTGTGCAGGCTTCTGAGATGTGGTTTGCTTGACCACAGTTATGGATAAAATTGAACACTGCTTGTGTTAATACATACCTGTGTATTTACATTACCTTCTAAATATTTCTAAATGCAGAATGTTGTTGTTTTTCTCCCTTTTTTCACTACAATATTTTCAGTTAATAGTCAGAATTGCATTGTAGCACCATTAGAATTACCCAACATCCCTGAAATTCAATCAACACCAGGATTGCTAGTTGCCTCTCCAATCTAGGCTTCTGTGCCAAATCACTTTCTAACTACACCTCTGTTCTAACTACACTTCTAGTAATTAGAAGTTTTAATAATTGTTCATAAGTATGGCTCTAGTCATATTCTCTTGGTGCAGTTGAGTTGCGAATTATTTCAATCTGCACCAACACCGTTGAGCTTTAGGCAACCTGAATTCCTGATCATTCACTCCACTCATGCTTCATTTCTGCCTGTCCAAAACATTGTAAAGAACAGAAATTGACAGCACTGTCTTGGGAGAAAGTGAATTTGCAGAGGTGTATATTTGACAAACAAAAGTTGTCAAACCGACTGTTTGGTGTAAACGTCACTAAATGTCTTATTCGTATAACTCTTAGACATCTCTAGATATGTCATTTGAACAGATTATTTCATTTGTATCAAAAGCAGTGTATTTGATTGACATCTTATTTTCGGTCTTTTCTAAATGCTTAGTTTTGAACTTCCATGCCCTCTTCTCTGCAAATCTCTGTGGGCAGTCAGAACTCGGTAAAGCACAGAGAACTAATAACAGCTAAAATGCTCTAAACCTGTAATAATTTGAAAAGTATCCCTTGCTGGATTTAGTAATGCATATTTATGAATTTGAATGCACCAAACAAAACAAACGTTTTCCATGAGGGCATTTTGATACCGTGCTGTGCTTATGTAAACACTATACTACACGATACTCATGTAGTTGAATCTTAAATCCAAAATTCACATGTAAAATCACTCCATAGACTTTATGTGAATGTATTGGAGGGGTTTTTAGCTGGCAGTCTTGTTACAAAATAATTACACCTTCTAGATCTGTGTGTTGCAAGGAGACGTGCTGTACCTGATTGGTTAGTAGATGGGCTGTAGAGGTTTGAGCAGAGGATGGAGGATCTGGACCCAAAAGGTTTTTGAGTTTCCAGAAAAGAAAAATTACCTACACAAATATGCAAATGCATCAACTTCAGCCATGTTTTGGAAATTCTGAGAAAATAGCTCTTCAACCTGGTAGAAATCCCAGAAAACTGTATTGTTTGTAATATAGCCCATTTGAAGTCGTTTGCTAACTGTCATATTTTACCAATCCATACAAGCAAAAAGAAGTGCAGCCACTGCTTGTCTGCATTATTGATCATGAATGTTAAGATTTTGCTTTGCAAGCCAGAAAGAAGTACCACAAGAAATGCCAGCAAAAATAACCTAGTCCCACTCATCACCAACACACGTCAAGAGTGGCGAGACGATGTCATTAGTCCAGAGTTTGCTCTGTGATTACCAAACCCTCTCTTTTTCAATGGGAGTGTTGAGATTCTTGGCATTGAGCCGTACTTTCCTGCAGCTGAGTTTGGGAGGGAACGGAGGGCAGCTCAGTTGGTCTTCTGGAAGCCATTTTGTAATGTTTTTCATTGCTCCATTCTAACCAGACATTCTTTTTCCACATTATGTCCAAACCTGACCCTGCCCTGCCCGCATTGCGTTGCTGTGAGAGGACCTCTGCAAATGAGAGCCAAAAAGTTGGGAAAGTACAGGACATTTGTGTCAGGGGTTGAGGAGGAGGTCACTTTGAACCACTTGGGAAATTATGCCCATTATTTCTACTGCCTTTATGGCAAGAGGTCTCTACAACAAACTGAGCAACCTTTGTTTACGTATAGAAAGACGTAAGCAAAGCTAATCTAAATTCTAATTCTCCATTTTACCAATTTGAGATTGAACTTTATCTGAATTCCCCATACACACATGTAACAACCTTCTCCACCTACTGACAGCTTGCGTTTGTGTAGTGGGTTAAATTTATGATGGAAACCTTTGAGTTTAGGGAAAATGTTTGAGTTTTGTCAGCCTAAGAAACAATAATCCTCATATGAAAGCACACAGTAGGCATGTAGGTTTGTATTTTAATCAAGTATACTTTTATAGTCAAATGCAGTGTCTACTACATAGTATAGTAATGAATTGTCTGATTTCTATCCAAACACACTTAATGAGCCATATTACCTTCACCAGATTGAATTTCTAACTCCCGTTAGGGGTACTTACAATTGTGGGATTGAGAAATGTGGGAAGCATTAGAATTGGACGATGGGACCTGAAGCTCTTACGCAGTACTTCCAGTGTGTGGTGTACGCACCCCTCAAACAATTGAAAGGTGTTGATAATGACTGAATTTGTTGAGTTCCACAAAAAACACCTTTGCGGCTGTAACTTAATCTATTAAAAAATACACTCACTAGTTCTGGAATTGGGACGGGATCACTGGACAGACGTCTGAATCAACCCTTTTGCAAACCTTAAATAATTTCCACGTCCACAAAGCACTGAAATTATCAGTATGATGGCATTGAATTTTCTTTGTGGATAAAACATGTCCACAGTGTCCTCGACAGTTCAGTTGATGGAGGATATGAGCACAGTTCTTTGTTACATGTCATGACGAAAAATAATGAAAGCTAATTACCTGTAAAAATACATAAAAATACACAATAAGATTTTTTATTCATCATGGAATAAAGTACTCTCACTGTCTTTTTTAAATTTCCATTCAGAGTTGATTGGATCCGATCATTGTCTGTAGGCAAAGGTTGAAAATTAGCAAAGGGTCAAATAAATCTATTCCTACCTGTATGTAATATGCAGCCCATGTCTAAATTATACAAAGCACGGGGCATGTTTTACTCCCTTCTGAGGAATTTATATTTAAGAATTATTGCTTTAGTCCCAGTCCATCGCTAATAGGCTATTGTTCAAAAATTTGCATAGCTATGTCATGTCCCTCAAGTGAGTGTCTAGGGCTACATGAAAGATTCATACTCCTTGACTTTACATCACAGGTCACCACTGTTTTTTCTTTCCTGAATCCCCCGTGTCTTTTACCTTGGAGCAAGCACAATGATGTAATACTCATTAGCATAAAGAAGAGTAATTTATGAGTCCTCGCTGTAAAAATTCAAATGAAGAAGACCCCAGGCATGACTTACGCAACTACACAAGCCGAGATGTGTCAGAGACGAACGCTAACGAGGAAGAATGGTTTCATAAGGTGCTACCTAACGTAAATATACATCAAGCAAACCTGCACACAGAGAACGCATGCAAGCGGCTGTGCATATCGTATTCCAAAGCAATCTGAAGCTAAACGAGTCTGTGCTTGGTAATTGTTATGAATGGTTCACCAAACTTGTGTGATGAGGTGCTTGCTGTAGAAGATGTTTAAAAGGGAGAGCCAAAAAAGTTGTGCATGATATTTTCACTTAAATTCTATATTTAATTTTGCTCATCATACCAAAATGAAGACAGTGAGGTTTCTAAGATCTGAGGATCTTTGCTACTGCTATGGCCCGGGATACGAAATTAATCTTTTCCAGGGTGGCTTTCGCATCTCATATATTCGTATATTTCACGAATAACAAACAGCAACACGGTTTCAAGCACAAGCATAGACAGTAGCGAGCGTACTGGAGAGAGCGCGTCACTGTGTTTCTCTAACTTACGCTACAGAACAGCACTTTCCACTGTATAAACGTTATTTCTTTTACGGCACCTTAACATTTGTTATAGCACATTATTCGTAATCTACACATAATGTTTCACTTGATTGAAAATGTTTTAAACCGTATCAGTCCCCTTTAGCACTTTCTGCAATGGGAGAATGTTGCCCCAGGACTCGGAATCGCAGTGTGACGTCAAACTTAACAAGCGGATAATAGAGCAGAACTGTCAGTGTTTTTCGTATCTTGGAATTTTTTTCGTATCTCGAAGCAAAATATTTCCCACTAGACCTTTCGTATCTCAAACATTTCATAACTCGAAGCATTCGTATCTCAGGGTACCACTATAATTAATGTTTTTTTTTAGTTTTTTTTATTTAAATGTACTTTCATGAGGCGTCTAATTAATACCTACAATTTTGGACTTAGAGAGAAGTGCAGAAGGTAGACGAGATAGAAGCCCCACACACTTCTGTAACCTAGGAGTAGGATGTAGTAGCTAGTCAAAATGTGCATTCATTTAAAATTTAAATACGTTTTAAAGAAAAATACAATTTGAAATCCACAAACTGTACGATTTTGTTTTAATCCAGATCATCGCGCCTTGGTTGGATGTCATTATTAATTGATTAATTTATTGGTTACATGTGACTTGTGTAAAATAGTGTCGCTTATCCTACTAGAGTTTACTACTTGAAGATTCTTTAAACCACATAAACATCTTACAAGCAAATTAAAGTCAAAAGATAAAACATTCTGGACCTTAAAGTACAAAATAATATTAGAACTTTTGACAAATCACATCAATTTGTGGAAAAAAATAGGGTTTTCTCCTCTTTTTAAAAGCAGGGTGTTGTGAACAATATCAATAACAGGTCACTTTTCCATCTCTAATAAAGGAACAGGAGGAGGGCAGGCTGTTCTCTCCGCAGTTGTCATGGCGCTGGTATAATTCATTATACAGGAGTTAATTAAGAGTCCCCTGTAGGTGACTTCCACAGACATAATGTACATTAATTGTGTCGCCTTACTCCGTCTGGAAGAAATGTGATGAGGAAAAGGAATAAAAAGAGCAATTCAATGAAGAATTAGGATTACATTCATGCATTTGGCAGATGCTTTCATCCTAAGTGACATCAACCTTCGACTAGTTGCGTTACTCTATTGACGGAGCCACTGGAAAGCCAAGCCAAAGGGCAGCACCCTGGAGCAAAAGGTTGAAAAACATCTGATAGCTCTAATTAAGCTCCTTTTGGTTTGTTTGGAGCTACTCATATTAAATGTGAAGTATCACAGTGGTGGAATGTAAATCTGCAGGACTGTGGGACTCCAGAAACTGCTTGTGGCACCCTGGACCTGCTCTGTTTTTGTTAATTGTATATGATTTTATTTTGAAATATTGTGTTATTTACTCTTATCGACTCTGCTCTTGATATGATATACATCCTAGTTTTATATCCATAATGCAATACATTACAATATTGATTTAATTGACCGAAATATGAATATAGCTATCAATAGACATATTGTTACTGTACGGTAGGGCAGGGAAATTTGGCCTAAAATCAAAATCTCCATTAATTGCACATTTTAACTTGATTACGACTGCAATGGACCGGCAACCTGTCCAGACTGTACCCCTGCCTCTCGCCCAATGTGCACCGGCAGACCCCCGTGACCCCAAAAAAAGGGAATAAGTGGGTTGGAAAATGAATAATTGAATGAACTTGATTACGATTAATGAATGATTATTTTATTTATTTTCCACTGTTTTATACAGTTTTCTGCTGCTCACATTTTAGTGAGAGATTTTGAATGAAGGGTGTATTACTTGATTTTAAGATAGTTGAAGGAAATAGAGCGTGGTCACATGACTCCGTGCAGTAGTTTTTTATAAGTGAGGGAAAGTCTTCTTCTTCTCCTTTCGGCTGTTCCCAGTTTAGGGGTCGCCACAGCGAATCATCCTTTTCCACCTAACTCTGTCCTCAGTATCCTCTACTCTTGCACCAACTACCTTCATGTCCTCTTTCAGCACATCCATATATCTTGTCTTTGTTCTTCCTCTTGACCTCTGGCCTGGAATCTCCATCTCCAACATCCTTCTTCCAATATAACCACTATCCCTCCTCTGCACATGTCCAAACCATCTCAATCCGGCCTCTCTGAGTTTGTCTCCAAAACAACCAACCTGAGCTGTCCCTCTGATGTGCTCGTTCTTAATCTTGTCCATCCTCGTCACTCCTAAACTGAACCTCAACATCCTCATCTCTGCTACTTCCAACTCTGCCTCTTGTCTCTTCTTTACTGCCACAGTCTCTACTAGGGGTGGGCGATATCTTGATATTTAAAATATATCGAGATTTTTTTTAAACTCGATATGAATTCTGGCATATCGTATATATCGATATAATGTCTATATTTAATTTTCGCCAATTTGCTTGTGTGCCTTCTCTGTGCTGCGCTCGTCCCCGCCTCCTTGCTTTTGTTCCCCCTCCCCTTGCCTGTCGTCTCATTCAACATGGTGGCGCCCGCAACCAGCCCGGAGGTTACAGAACTTGTTGCAAATGGAACAAGAATTGCTGGCTCCATTATATGGAAATACTTTGGTTTTAAGTCGTCAGACGAACAACAGACAGATGTCTACTGCCGTGAATGCCGTGAAAGTTGCTGCCAACCAAAGCTCCACTAATCTCCACAATTCTATAACGCAGAGTGTAGAATATGAAAGACAGAGCACAAGGTGGTGTAGCGTCACAGAGTTCATGGCATTTCGCAAAGCGGTGGACATGGCACCCATATCCGCCGTTGAACAACGTGGCTTTAAACGTATGCTAAAAACACTTCATCCCAGTCAGATACAGTTTACCGAGTCGGCATTACTTTTCGAGACAGGAACTCCCGCGACTGTACACTACAGAGAGAGCGCGGCTTGCTGCTGAATTGGAAAAGGTTACTTACAACAGAGGTCCTGCAAAGATGAGCTTGAGTTGTTTTATTTTTGAATGAAAAGAAGGCAATGTGTATTATTTTACAGTTAATTTATTATTTATGTTATCAGGGATTTTGTTTATATCCTAAATGTTACAGGAGCACTTTGTTCCTATGCACTGCCTGTTTTTTAGTTGTTTTATTTTTGAATGAAAAGGCAATATGTATTTCTTTATTGTTTTATAATATGTATACAAGGATTTCTGAAAGAAAATTTGCAGAAGCACCTCTGAGCTTCAATAAAAAACGACTTTGACATTTGTATTATTTTTTTTTTGCAGTAGGGTTTTTTTGGGGGGTGGGGGGGGTTATAAATCCTGTAAAGATATCGAGATATATATCGTATATCGAGATATAGCAAAATATATCGAGATATATTTTTTGCTTCATATCGCCCAGCCCTAGTCTCTACCCATATATCATCGCTGGTCTCCCTACTGTTCTGTACATCTTTCCTTTGATTCTTGCTGACACTTTTCTGTCACACAACACAAGTAAGGGAAAGTAATTTCCTTTAATTTAATTCCTAAGTTATTTAAATTTATTTTCAGTCAATTGCCCAGCCCTACTGCTTGGGGCATTTTTTTTATATGAAAGCAAAAAATTTCCAATTCAATAATATTTTGTTAAAGAAACTTTTTTGTTCTATTACTTTAAGTACAGCTGCCCTATTTCAGAGATTTAAAAATCAATTTCCCATTGATTCATCAATAGAATAGAGTCTGATTCCTGTAGATTTTATCTGTGCAGCTTGAGATGTTATTTCAACTCTAAAACAGTTCATTCAGACTGGGAATGTTTGTCCGTTACATTTCTAATACATTCCCCCTCCCAATTTTTTTAGAGAGAGTGAAGTCAAACTGCAGCGTTCACCCCCACATGGCTGGCTGCAGAATGATTTCCGCCTAATACAAGTCCATCCAAATTGGTTGTTGCCCCGCGGTGTCTCATCGTCCATTTTTTCTATGGCTGTGTTGAGTTTTGATTGACAGCTCTTATCTGCCCAAAATTTCAAGTTGGTATTGGATTCCTCACTCCTCCACAAACATCTTTTCTCCACCATATTGGTTTGTTTACGTCATTTGCTGCGTCACATCGAGCGTAGACAACAATAAACCATTCCCTGATCCAAGTGTTCCTGGAAACTGAAAGGTCTGAAAGGTCTTTTTTCTTCTAGAACAGTTGAGGTTTTGAAGGCTGCTTTTAAAAAGGCTCAAGATATTGTCATTTTCTATAACTGGTTTGTTTTGTATGAAAGCATCAATGAAAATAACAAAGGGATCGAAGTGCATGTAAATTATTAGAATATTTATAAAAAAAATTATGCACTTAAAAGGCTATACATCAAACTACATTCTGGCCACACCCCCGTGAAATCTTTTTGGT
This sequence comes from Danionella cerebrum, assembly GCA_007224835.1. Lineage (NCBI taxonomy): Eukaryota > Metazoa > Chordata > Actinopteri > Cypriniformes > Danionidae > Danionella > Danionella cerebrum. Next base: position 245,801 of record SRMA01024144.1, on the reverse strand, counting down.
CCAAAGTCTTGCTCTACTCAAGTTAACAGTCCGTCGTTTTCTACTTTTGATGCTTTGGAGTTATTTTGTGTAGAATACGAAATAATACGAAATCGAAAACAATAGGGAGCCGGAAAAATTACTTGTTTAAGATGCAATGAATTATTCACATCTGAAAGTCTCTGAGCTGTTTTTGAAATGCCCAGTGCCTGCATATGTTTAAAATGCTGTGGAAATGGAGTTTACGCTTGAGTGGATCTGTGTTTAGTGAACTGTAATGCTGCTCCGATGAGCCTTGGCTTCTGTTCAGGATCAGATTGCGACTCATTTTGGTTGCACCACACCGTTTAGCTCCCAAACAAAGTTGCTATGGATATCCAGTTTACGTTTTTAAATTCCAAAACAGATAAAAACCGTTTTACTCTTGAGGAAAACTATAAAACTAATTGGTATCAAAAATCAAATTTAAATAATCTTTTAGCTACATGCAAATTAGAAAAATGCTAAAACTTGTTATTAATGAGTTAAACACGGTGGCAATGTTAAATTGTCAAGTTAACATATTTCCATTTAATTGTAAGGAGACAAAAGAACTGCTTGGTTGACACAAATGCTCATAATACACCAGATACAAGCTTTCAACCATCCAGAACAACGTTTTATGGAGCGATGGGACCAAGATATAACTTTTTGGCCACAACCGTAAAAACATTTGGAGAGGAGTCGACAAGATCTATGATGAACAAAACACCACCCCCACTGTGAAGCACGGAGGCGGGACACTGATGTTTTGGGGTTGGGTAAGCTCCAAAGGCACAGGAAACTTTGTCAGAATTGACGTGAAGATGAAAGCAGCATGCCCTCAAAGGATACTGGAGGAAATTGTGCATCATCATCATCCGGAAGCTGCCATGGGATGTTACTGGACATTCAAACGCGACAACGATCCAAACACAAGACCAAGTCTTGTATATAATAATACTGTATATAATAATATAGAGTCTCCATGAGCATGAACGGTATTCCAACTGTCCATATATTCTAAATAAGAGTCTTGCGACACCTGGAAAAGCCAACTATCCATTTGAGTTTCTATTTGAGCACAAAATAATGTAAATATTGTTGTCTGTGAACAGGAGCTGTGGGCAGAATTGGATCTGGGCTGGTTTCCGGAGGATATGGAGTTCAGTGGTGAAGAAAGAAGCGGTGACTGCGATGATGAAGATGGATGTGAAGGATCCGGCCAAAGTCGTAGTCACACCGGTAAGCTCTGTTTAAAGACTTTTATTATGTAAAAGCATAAATCGAATTTCTTTTTGTATTTAAAAGAAGACTTCCTGGTGCTAAAACAAAACTCTTGATCATATTTCGATTTTGTGCTGAAGGGAAAAATGACTCAGCCATCACATGTGCACCGGTCGAGGATGAATAATGGGTTTTGTTAAAAGTGAACATCACACACAATAGCTTTCACCTTTTCCCAATGAACTGAATGAACTTGACATTAGTGAAATCCCAGGAGCCGCTGAATGACGGGCGTCTCACAGATCAGCTCACAGCCAATCAATAATTCATATTTCCAGGAAACGCTTCATTAGCGGTGGACAGAATGTTATGTTCATTGACACTTGTTTCTCTTGGATTGTGAGATCAGGAAGCACACAGCACTATTTGCTTGGGTTGATTTCAGTTTCAACATTCAGTTTCATTATTTTGTTCCGTTTGTATAATATTTTTGAAGATTTTGTCACCACAGATGTTAAAAAAAAGTTTATTTTAAATGTTTAATTTGTATATTTTTAGATTGTCGTTTTAGTATTTAGTATAATTTAATCTTTTTAAAAATTTTGTCACCACAAATGTTTTTTATCTTAATTTAAAATTGTTTTTAAATTAAATTTAACATTTTTCTTTTAAAAAAGTTTTTAAATATTTGAGTTTGGTTGCATCATTTCGTGCGTGTTTGTTTGCTGAGCCTCCAAGATTCCGATCAGTGATTGGGAGTCGGTCACTGTCTGAGTCAATAATGCAAATTCAATTTATCCTGAGGCTTCTTTCCTTTACCTGTTGCTATGGTTACACACAATAATATTCTATGGCATTGAAAGGGCCTTTACAAAAGTCCAGGGTTTTTGCCTAATTAAAGCCCAACATCAACTTTCAATATGTTTTGAGTAATTCCTCTAAGTAAAAACTAAAGCCTTTTTATTGTAATCACGAACTGTTTTAAAAGCACTGATGTCTTGTTTTATTGATTTTAAAATAGCAGCAATGATGTACAGTGTTCTTTTGCGCCAAGATTCATTTTAACAACAGATTTTTAATTGGTTTTAGTCTTAACCCATTTGAAAATAATGGCATTTGGTGGATATGCGTGTCACACCGCTACATTTGAGTCGCATATTATTAAGACCTGCAGTGTGAATGTAGCCTTAGATTGACAGAGGCAGAAGCCTAGTGAGAGACGTTTCTAAAGATCCAAGACACCAGTGAATGACTGATTGGTATCCAGATATCCAGTGGGGCCTCATTAGACACTGCACAGTTAGGCCCCAAGCTTTTTCTAACAGAGTCCTTCAATGTTTCGAAGACTTTACTCAGACATTAACCCTAACCATAGATGGGAGTTTTATTCATCCAAATAGTTGGGGGAGGGGGGGACCCAATGCCGCTGGATAATTTTGGTTAAGCCAAGTCTGGATTTGAAGTCTGTTCCTAAAGCCTTGCACAGAAATGTACTGTGAGGTTGCTGGTCAAGAAAGACTCCACTTCTTAAGAGACATCTCCGAGCCAGAATGAAGTGTGCTAAGGGGACTTGAAATTACATATGTTTGGAGAAGAAAAAAAAACAACACCAATATCACAGTGAAATATAGTGGTAAGACTATAATGCTCTGGGGGTGTTACAGTGAATTTTTCCACTGTGAATCTCTTCAGGGTTGAAAGAAACATGACAGACTATAAGAAGATTTTGAAAGACCATCACAGACAGACAGTCTGCAAGAAAACAGGATAATGACCCAAAGCAGCCCTCTCCTCTGCTGAAGAAATGAGGGAACTTGAATGGTTGCACAGACTGAAGTTTGTGTGAGAAGACCACCAAATTTAAAGGAGCTCGAAAGATCTGCGCTGGAATGGTCTATTGTTCCATAACAGGTTTTTATGTAAAGGCATCATTAAAATAATGTTTTGTTTTTTTTTTCAGTCAAACCAAAAACAGAAACATATGAACCATTTGGATTTCTTTTAAGCCTTGCCTGCGTGTGTCTGGGACTCCAATAAAAGTTGTTTTTAAAGAAGTTTTCCATCGTTATATGATCAGGCACTTTTTGGATTCTCAGTTCACGACCCATTTATTTAAGACGGCTTTTGACATGGTTTCCAGTAGACCGTTCATAATGTCTTAGCACAGGTCACTGCACCCAGTCTGAAATACGCTTTCTCTGTGGGTTGTGTATTGGGTGGTACTTGTGCTAGTTTGTTTCCTGCCCTGTCCTCTCTCTCTCTCTCGTCTGTCCTTCTCCTCGGAGGATGAACAGAGCATGAGCCGTTTTCAGTGAAACTCTAGACCCTTGTTTATGGAATCAGAGGCTGATAAGCACTTGCTGAGCCTCAAACCTCCAGACAAATGAAAGGAAATCTGTGTGGTGTGCTTGTGTGTAGTCTTTGCTTGCACATCTGCAGAGTGTGACTTTGTTTTATGCACCAGCTGAATGACAGAGCAGAGAAAGCAAGGACTGTTTTGAATGAAGTTATGGTTAAAAGGTTTATTAACTTTTTTATCTTTGTCCAATTCACTAATTAAAGGGATCTTATAGTCTTCACGTCAAAAAGAAAATTGACCGATCCTTCGGTTTGGAATCTAACTGTGTTCTTATTGGCCAATAGTTTGAATAATCATAGATTAATCCTGAATTAATGAGCATTAAGACTTAAACATATAATTCTTTACGTCTGTATCCAGCTTATCTTGTTCTTTTCCAATAAATAAGGGGTTCAGAGTGCCTTCTTTAATGTTTAAAGACAAGAAATAAATACAAATACAAAGTTTTAATCTATTTAATTTACTCTCTGGACATATTTTAAGCAACATTTGCATTGGTTTATGATACACAGATTTAAATTCTTCATCGTAAATTTACGATTGCTCTAAAACAGAATCCCTATCCCCAGAGCATGATACTCCCACTACCATCTTTCACTGTAAGAACGGTTTTTGTGGGTTGTAATGTCATTCCCTTTTCTCCAAACATAGGCCATAAAGCTCTGGATTTGTTTGTTAGCTCAGAGGACTACTGAGACGCTATGGACATCAATTCCAGACTGGAGTAATTCCTCTATTAGAAAAAGCTTGGGGCCTAACTGTGTGGTGCCTAATGAGGTCCTACTCTGCCATTGCATCTGGATACGATTCAGTCATTCACCAGTTTACCTGTAGATTTTTTATTATGAACAGTCTTGTGGAAACCATGTCAAAAGCTGTCTTAAATAAATGGGGCTGGAACTAAAAATGTGGTTGAAATTAGAAAGATGAAAAAGGTTTCAAAACTCAAAATGACTATATTTCTGAAGTAAAAAATACTTTTATTGGAGTCCTAAAAACACACAAGCAAGGCTTAAAAATCCAAATAGTTGTTTGTTTCTTTTTTTTCTCCAAACATAGACCATTTTCTCCATGTTGGACTTTGCAAACTTCATTCTGTTTTGGAGTCTTTCTTGTTTGTCAACCTTACAGGGCATTTATCTGCAGTACTGTCTTTGTTTAGACATCAATTCCAGACTTGGCTCAGTCATTCCAATATATTCCAGCTGCAATGGGTATCTCATTAGGGACTGCGCAGTTAGGTGCTGAGCTTTTTCAAATTCCAAACTTGGAAAAATTGAATTCCCATGTATGGTTATGGTTAGAGTCAGAGTAAAGTCTTCAAAACACTGGGGGACTCTTATAGAAAAGCTTGGGGCCTAACTGTGTGGTGCCTAATGATGCTCTACTCTGTCATTGCAGCAGGACACCATTCAGCCCTTCACCAATTCACCTGAAGAATGTTTTTAATTTAAACATTTAAAAAAGGAGGAACCCCATTCCTGCAAATACGATTACTTTCGCTCTACTCTCCACTGCAAATAGTCTTTAAACAGTAACACTACCCAGTACCCACTGCAACCTTTGCACTAGATGTGAGCAGTCCTATAAGCAATATCAGCCTGAAACAGTTAAAGATTTTCTGAAATATCCATATTTCTCACCTGTGGTTTAACACAGAGGTTTTTGTCGTGATCTACTGAGAGAAGACGTGAGATTGTTCTGGCTGGTTCTCCAGCCCTCCCATGATTAATGAAGTGACGACCATACTGAATCTGTGAACGATGCAACAAAGCCTCATTACTCAACCTGCCAGCGCCAAGACCACTCCTGCTTAATATATCAATTAAAGCCCTTAATGTGCAAGCAGAAATGACAAAAGCCTGGGGGCGCGTTGGGTCTGTGGTCGCGCGTGTCTCTTGGGTAATGAAGGACTCATTACTGATTCAAGAAGGACTGCGAGAGATACCTTTACAAACCCAACCTCAGCCTCCACCGAAGGTCAAATTATACCAGCGTGTGTGAGGTGTGATGGAGGGAGATGGGGGTGCGACCCGAATCTGTCCTGTGTGCAAATGATATTCACGAATGACAATGTGTGACTTGGTGCATTTTAATAATGTGATATGAACTAAAAGGCTGTCGGGGTTGGAATGCTTTTATTTTATGGACTGAAAATTTAACTGGCTTTATTGAAAATCAGGGACTATTTTAGTTGTTATATGTGAATAAATGGTTACTTTAGAGGGCTGAAGAAAACATTGGTAAAGCCTACACTCTAAAAACAGGTTCTATATAGAACCAAATCTGGTACTTTGGCTTGTATTCATAGGGGAACTTTTTTGGTGCCATTTAACACTTCTAACACATCTAACATTCCTAACTGCTATATAAAACCAATGTTCAAAAGTGATATTTAGAACGTACCATCAAATGTAAGAAATAAATAAACTTTTGGATGATATAACATCCAGATTCACCTGGAGATGTTCCGGCGCCCCTGGACCTACACCTAACACAGTCATCTTCTGTTTATACTATATTATCTGTTTATGTTTATATTATTATATTATCTGTTTTATTATTATCATCTGTTTATACTACATTATCTGTTTATGTTTATATTATTATATCATCTGTTTATACTACATTATCTGTTTATGTTAATATTATCTGTTTATATTTATCTGTGTTATATTATTATATCATCTGTTTATACTACATTATCTGTTCATACTACCAGATCATATGTTTATACCATAGTTTATCACACTGCTGTTGTTACCCAAATGAGGATGGGTTTCCCTTTTGAGTCCGGTTCCTCTCAAGGTTTCTTCCAAAAGGGAGTTTTCCTTGCCACAGTCGCCCCAGGCTTGCTCATCAGGGACATGTACACCACTTAGTAATTAATTTCTTTTCACTTTGTTGAGTTTAAACTTGTTGGTTTACTGTAAAGCTGCTTTGAGACAATGTCTGTTGTGAAAAGCGCTATATAAATTAAACGAACTTGAACTTGATATACATTACCAGCATCTGTATATAGCACAATAAAACCATAACAGTTTTTTTACACTAGCAGAGTGCTATAACAGTACCCCAAAACCAGGTTTTAAGGGGTTCTTTAAAGCAAAAAGTGCTATGTAGCACATTTAAATCTACAAAGAACCAGTGAAGAACATTTTCAATAGCTCTTTAATGTCATTTAAGAATTTTCTAATAATTCTTACATTTCCACAAGTTGCGGGAAGGGAACTGTTCTCAATACATCCTGAAAACAACCCCACAACATAACACCCCACTCCTTCCAACCAAATTTGCTTGATAGTCCAGTAGCACTGTGATTTGCTCCACTGTGTGAGAGCCTGCTACACAGTTCCCGGTACAAAGCCCAACCACCTGGTTTCAACTTACCTCGTAATACAATCCGCATCTCCCGACATCCCTATAAAAACTACAACTCCCAGCACTCGAGACCTGTCATCAAGGTCAAGGTCACTTCCCCGGCATTTCTCCCTGGATCCGTGCCCCATTCCCAACTCCTTCTGCCTCTGTGACTCATACCCAGTATCTCAGTTCCTTATTGCTCCTGTTCTCCTGACTCCTTCGTGTGTTGTTCCTGTTGAAGTGCAATCTAATCGGTTGGATGGAAGCTTGAGATGAGTGCCACTGATTTCTGACCTTACCCATGTGTAATAATCTCATTTGAACGTGCCTGATCCAGAAGATTCTGTATTCCTAAGTCGATTAACATGCTTGATGTTTTTTGGCTGTTGTTCCCAATCACTGTTTAACACAATCCCAATAACAGCACTGACATTTGACTGTGGAATATTTGAAGAGTTTGGTCCCAAAACGCATAAACGCCATTAAAAAAGTTTTTACAAATATGTCCCCCCAATATCGATGTTGTTTGTTATTCTAGTTCATACCGTTTCATAAAAATAAAGATTTATATTGATTATATGGATTTGTAGTGTGTTTGTAAAAAATAATTAGGGCGTTTGGAGGGAAAAATAACGTATTCAAAAACTGGATTACAAAATTTGTTCGTTTGTGTGCCTGAAAAGGGTGGCTTGCCCTCTCCAGGTCAGTGGAGTTCTACTGCCCCAGGTGGAGGAGTTCAAGTATCTGGGGGTCCTGTTCACGAGTGAGGGGAAGATGGAGCATGAGATCGACAGACGGATCGGTGCAGCATCTGCAGTGATGCGGTCGCTGTATCGGTCTGTCGTGGTAAAAAAGGAGCTGAGCCGAAAGGCGAAGCTCTCGATTTACCGGTCGATCTATGTCCCTACTCTCACCTATGGCCATGAGCTTTGGGTCATGGCCGAAAGGACAAGATCCCGGATACAAGCAGCCGAAATGAGTTTCCTCCGCCGGGTGGTTGGGCGCTCACTTAGAGATCGGGTGAGAAGCTCCGTCACCCGGGAGGAGCTTGGAGTAGAGCCGCTACTCCTTCACATCGAGAGAAGTCAGCTGAGGTGGCTCGGGCATCTGTTTCGGATGCCTCCTGGACGCCTCCCAGGGGAGGTGTTCCGGGCATGTCTCACAGGGAGGAGGCCCCGGGGAAGACCCAGGACACGCTGGAGAGACTATGTCTCGCAGCTGGTCTGGGAACGCCTCGGGATCCCTCCTGGGGAGTTGGAAGAAGTGTGCATGGAGAGGGAAGTTTGGGTGTCCCTGCTAAGACTGCTGCCCCCGCGACCCGGCCCCGGATAAGCGGAAGAAAATGGATGGATGGATGGATGGCGTTTGGAGGGAAAAATAACGTATTCAAAAACTGGATTACAAAATTTGTACGTTTGTGTGCCTTTGAAGTGGTTTTGAATGTTTGGAACTGAAATTTTAGATTTTTCTCAAATCATTTTGGTGACACAGAAAAATATGTGTTTACTCAAATTCATCAAAATGGAGTTAAGGCATTTCGTAAAAACTTAAATAAGTTGTGAAGACATTTCACAACTGGACACAGGCGGAAAAACATTTTGCATTTTTCACTGATCAACTAATATATGACCATTCTTTTTCATGTTTGCCATATTTCACTCGGGTAATTCAGCATTATCATCCCATCAGAATCTACTAGAGTGACCTTAAAGGTAGTGGGATAATTTTGTGTCAAATACCCAAATCACTCTGCTACAACATAGTACAGAATGTTCTGGAATGTTATTTCCAGAACTATTGTTTGTTTCATGCACATTGGCAGGCGCGCCCATATTTCTGCAATGGTATTCATTTGTGTCTGGGTTGGTAATAATCAGATGAATTCCCAGCAACAAATGAGCATGGGAACCTCACCTGCCAAAAAAACTGTCTTGATCTTCCCGCCAGAACCTGTTTTTTTCACATACATCTTTTTTTAGAAGTTAGAAACACAAACAGGATTGTCAGCGTAACTAATGTGAACATAATTTCAGAGCCCCACCCTCCCCCACGCTCATCCAAGATGAGCAAAAGAAGATTAGATTGAGTCCCAGAGGTGACGGCAACCTCAAACACCCAGCTGGAGGAAATATCCCTACTGCTGTGTCAGGTTTACACACCTTAAACCAGATTTATGATGAAATGTGTTTTTTGATCAAGTGTTGGCCCTGTCAATATTTAAACCTGCTTTGTAGCATTAAAGGAATGTGGAAAACTATTTTAATCTTTAAAGCTGTTGCCCGTGTTTGCCTGAAATGCCTTAGATGATAAAGGGGTGCAATGATCAGTGGATTGAGGATATAGAATACTGTGCAAAAGTTTTAGGCAGGTGTGGACAAACAGACGTGCAAAAGTATACCCTTAGATATATAAACAAGGATTTACAAAAGAACAGAAATCTATATCAAATCAATATTTTGTTTTGCTACGTTTCGCCTTCAAGCCAGCATCAGTTCTTAAAAGGGACACTTGCATGGAAGGTGCATGAACCAATTTTACCAAACAGGTGCTAATGATCGTCGATATCACAACTAAGTTGAAACCAAGTCATGAATTGAAACAGAAACAGCTGTGTAGGAGGCTAAAAACTGTCACAGCTGTTTCTTGTCATTGCAAGATTGAGTACAGCAACAAGACACAAGGTATCAACAAGGGATCTCCCAGACAGATTTCAAAGCAGACTGGGGCTAAAGACGTGCTGTTCGAGCTCTTTTGAAGAAGCATAAAGAAACGTTGAGTATTGTAGATGCAGTGGTTATCTGTAAAACGGAAGATGTCCAGCAGTCCAGCTCAGAACTTGCAGAAACTAGTGGGTTCTAGGTGCATCCCTCTAATGTCTGGAGACAAAATTCCATACATCTGATGTTGGAACAAGGGGAAAGGTCTCAAATTTGCTTTAAAACATAGGAACCGGATACAGAAGATTGGCTGCAGGAGCTTTGTATTGATGAGCGAATATGTTTGTGGGCTGTTTGTTCATCTGGAGATTGGTACAATAATCTGAAGGCAACAGTTAAACGGGGTAGAGGTTCCTTGAATGCTTAGGACTGAAAGATGTTGGAGATTTGCTCAGGATTAAGGATGTTCTCTGTGCTGAGAAATACAGGTAGATACTTATCCATCATGCAATACCATCTGGGAGGCGTATAATTGACCCCTAATTTGTTCTGCGGCAGGAAATTGTTATCCTAACATTATCAAGTATGTCTGGGAAGATCTGTGGTTAGTTCCCCAAGATGTTTGGAACAACCTACCAACCAAGTTCCTTCAAAAACTGTGTGGAAGTGAACTTAGAACAATTGATTTCTCGTTTGTTCATTCACAGATTTATTTATAAAGAAGGTCCGATTGAAGAACTTGAACACGATAGCTAGAGGGAGCAGTCTTTTAATAGTTTCAGTCTTGCATGTTTTTAGACTGCTTTTCTCCTCCCTTTGTTGTCCATGTTCTCGCCGGGATGTTATCAAAACTAGGCCAAGGCGAGCTGGCGATTCTCTTCACTGTCATGATAATGTATTCTGTTCTGTGAGGCGTTCAGTTGTGATTTCCAACCCCTGAATTTCCCTTCTCCTGAATTTCCCAGTGACCTTTGGAAGCAGCTAAAGGATCATGAGAAATATCTGAAGTGTAATCTCTCTTCCTGTCATGTGTGGTCATGCTTCACCTGTGTGTTGTTTGACTCAAGGTACACAGGGATATTGCCTGAGCCATAGATATCTGGTTTGTTGTAGTCTCACAAAGGAGTAGCCAGTTTTAAGGTGGCAATAGCTTTGTTCAGCCTGTGTCAAATTTCCATCTTTCTTCCATCACAAGTAGTGGTACTTTTAATACTGCCCTGATCACAATGCAAACATATTTACAAACAAATAATACTACATTTTATTTCAATGACACCTTACAGAACAATGGAAAGTACAGTAAATGCATGAGTTCCAGTACAACACACGTCAGTAAATATGCACAAAATGGTAAAAGTGAAAAGAAAAAAAAAAGAAAAATCTTTGCAATGCAATAGGCCTGCAGCATGATTAAACCGGTCAGAAGAAGATGTTTAATATCACTAAATTGCGCGTTGTCAAACAATTTCGCTTTTTCAACTATTTCGATGCATAAACTGTCATTGGGAAATGTGCCTGCGTCCATCCATCCATCTTCTCCCACTTCTCCGGGGCTGGGTCGCAGGGGCAGCAGTCTAAGAAGGGACGCCCAGACTTTCCTCTCCACAGACACTTCTTCCAGCCCCTCAAGAGGGACCTCGAGGGTATTCCCAGGCGACATGCCCGGAACACCTCCACCGGGAGGCATCCGGAACAGATGCCTGAACCATCTCAGCTGACTCCTCTTGATGTGAAGGAGCAGCAGCTCTACTTTGAGCTCTTCCACGGAGTTTGTCACCCTATCTCTAAGAGAGTGCCCAGCCACCCTGCAGAGGAAACTCATTTCGGCCGCTTGTTTACGGGATCTTGTCCTTTCGGTCATGACCCAAAGCTCATGACCATAGGTGAGAGTAGGGATATAGATTGTCCGGTGATCGAGCCTTTCAGCTCAGCTCCCTCTTCATCACGACAGACCAATATAACGTCCGCATCACTGCAAACGCTGCACTGATTTATCTGTTGATCTCATGCTCTGTCCTCCTCTCACTCGTAAACATTTGATTTAGTTCTCCATTTAAATTTGATTTTCTGTAGGGTTTTCTTTAGGTAGGGTGAGTTTTCTGGCCTTAAACCAGGTACTGATAGATTTGCACAGTGTGCAGATGACAATTCTTGTTGGAAAATGAAATCCACATCTCCATTAAGTTGGTCCGCAACAGAAAGCATGAAGTGCTCTAAAAGGTGTGTTGACTTTGGATTTCAGAAAACACAGTGGACCAACATCAGCAAATGACATCTTACACCAAACCATCCCTGACTGTGATAACTTTACACTGGACCTTAGATTCTGTGCATCTCCTGTCTTCCTCAAGGCTCTTGGAGAATACAATTTTGGCCCACTCAGCAGCAGTCCAGTCCTTATAGTCTTTAGCCAAATCGAGATGCTTCTAACGCTGTCTCTTGTTCAAGAGTGGCTTGACACAGGGAATGTAGTTGTTGAACTGACTCCAGCTGCAGTCTACTCTTTGTGAATCTCCTCTTTATTTTTGAACGCGTTTTGTTTCAATATCTTCTTGAAGGTGTGGTTTTCCCTATTGCTTGTACCACATCCTCTCTTTCGTCTGTCCATTGATAAGTATGGACACAGAGCTCTGTGAAAGTCATCTTTTGTGTCTTGCCCTCCTTGTGCAAAGTGGCAATGGTCATCTTTTGGGCAACTGTCAAGCTAACAGTCTTCCCTATGGTTTAGCCTATAGAACTAGACAGAGAGACTATTTAAAGGAGAAACCAGGGGTCTACATTATGGAACTGTTTTACATTATTCACATTTTCTGAGACAGTTCATTCGGGGTTTTGGTTAGTTGAATTTTATTGATATACTGTATATCAGTCTGTGTGGAAGCAATGTAAATTTTATACATGTTTCAGTTTTTTAATGGAATTACATGAACTTTTTGTGATACTCGATTGATAGGACCAGCATCTTGAGTTATTGAGTTGAACAGGTTTTATTTTTTTGTATTTAAAATGCAAACTATGACTGCCATTCAAATGCCAAATATTCTTCCACATTCTCATGAGCACTATTTACAAGAAACCTCACTTAATAAATGCATGACATTATCCATTTTATTTGAATATTTCTTTCCAATCAAAGCCAACAATTCAGCAAGCGTTGGCTTTCCAGTCTGACACTAAGCTCCATTCGATTTGCTTCAGCAGCGATTGTGAATGAAAGATGCCTTTGTGAATTGTACGTCTCACACTATTGTGTGAGAATCTTAGATAGTGTTTCATCCGGGAAGGTGTGATTTGTTTTCAATCTCACCCTCCCTTGTTGCGTCTGGTTTGTGTAATTGTTGAAAAACCAAAGTAACAAACACCTTTGAAGCATCAGATTAAGATTGTGGTTATGCTTTGTCATGCAAAGACTGAATTTGCTGAAGTCTGTTTTCACGCACATTTTCTCTCAATGTCATGGTTTATTTTTGGACATTTAAAAGCGATTTGAATCAAAAATGGAGATTGAGAATGTAAAGTGGAGCGCATCACATTTCTCAACCGTTTCAGAACCGACATCTATTACATCAACAACACGTGTTTTTCGGCTTCTGGAGATTTCCAGTCCAGTTAAACCCTTTCAGCCATTTATTATATAGTCAAATGCTAGGAACACTACTTCCTGGACGAATAAGGCAACTTTTCACTCCTAAAACACCAAGTAAGCGTGAGGAAATGTTCAGTGATTTTAGTTTTGTCAATATATTTGTAATCTATTGTGTGTAGAAATACCTCCATAGTCATGATGGAATATTTATGTCAAATTCAAAATATTATTGTACTTTTTTTATCCTGTTCATGCAAGACTTTAGAAGGAGAATGCACTTATCCCAGCCACTGTGCATAATTATTTGAACCCCAGGGTTAAATATTTAATTACCATAAAATAACTGGGAAAAGGCAACGAAATTATATTCAAGATTTTAGAATCGTAGAGAAATAGCGGTTTGCTTAGGTTAATCATAGTAATAACCTTAATTATTGATGACATCACTAAAAACTTCCTAGCAACCAAACTGTTTTCCCTAGCAACCAATTTTACATATCTCTATCTCAGTTGAGGAAAGTTTATATTACATTAGGATTTTTACAAATGCTTTTAAACCGCACCGTCAGTGTAGAAACTATCTAGTTGTTAATAAACCTTTTCCATGTAGAGAAATAGCAAAACTCCCCAAAAACCTAAATAACTCCCAAAATCAATGTGATATTCATGGAGCTTGATTTCCAAAGAAGTAACATTGCGTCTACCAAACCGGGCATACAATTTAGTTTGGCAATTAATATTAAAATGCAACTTTAATGGAGCAATACTATTTCAAATCTGACATTTGCATCTATAACTTTCATATTTTTCGTTCTACCAACAGTGCAAACACGTGTTCGAGCTCCATCACAGGACGCCATCATCCCAAAACAAGTCCCTAAGTCCAAATCCAAGACGGACGTACGTGACAGTGGCATCGTCCTCATGCCAGCCATCTCCACTGTCCTGTTTCTTTCTCTGTGGATACAGCTCCTACCAGGTCTGATGCAGAGTTAAAAGCAAGCGCACGATCACTAGGTTGTTAGAAGTCTCGGATCCTCAATAATTTCCACATGGACCTTCCTGAGGAAGTGGCGGTTCAAAATCTGGTTTTATGTTTGCTCTGGTCGGATAGAAATCATGTTGTGTTTCATTACGATTAGCAGTTAGCTAGTCTGGTTTGTTTATTTTAGAGTAACACATCTCTGACATAGCACACTGACTATTTTTTACTTTGGAGAGCCGTGTTTGTGTGTGGATTTTATTCGTATAAGAAAAGAGCTGCATCTCTCGCTCCAACACGATGAACGAGAAATACGTTTTGTTATAAGTTGCTATTTTTTCAACCACTTTCTTCACTAAAAGCTAACATAAATTAAATAAACATGTATGTTAATCCTCTATTAATCTTTTTGATTGTTTCCTAGGAATAAAGAATTTAATGAAACTGGTTTCATGAACAGCATTGAAAAGATCTCTAAACTATAGTAAGTCATAAAATAATGCTGATGCTGGTTTCTGGATTATGGGCTAAGATTCATAATATTCTCCCTCTTTTTGTTATAAATTAAAAGATGTATATTTAACATTTTTATCCAGAAATGTGTATTTAAGGAGTGTGGACAAGAGTGGATTGTGCATATACATTGAGAAAAAGAAGTATTTAGCCCCCTGCTGATCATTTTATTCACTCTGGAATATCAGTCTAGACATTTTATATTAGGTTTAATTCCAAATCACTTCTGTGAACCACCGAAACTCGAAACTTCAGCTCCCTCCTCTGATTTCAGTTTGGAGACTGGCTACACCGTAAAAAATAAACCGTAATTTTTACGGTAAAAACCCAGCAGCTTTTGTCTCTTTTACAGGATTTTACTGTAAATTTACAGATTTGACAATTTTCGATTTATAAATAACATATTTTTGTTGTTATCAAAACAGTTGCTACCTGTACAGTTCAAGGATTTAAATCATAATATTTACAGTTCAAATTTTACAGTCTAATTTAAGATTTATATTGGGATAATTACTGTAAAAAAACACTGTAAATTTTGTGTTGTAAAAACTGTAAATAAGCTGTTGTAGCTAAACTTTACAGTCAAACCGCCAAATATTCAGTGGTTTTTAGTATTGCGGGATTGAAATTTTCCATTGTATAACATGTTGTAATCATGTTTTTACGGTTTATAGCTGTTTAAATGCACGCGATCCCATAAGTTTATGATCCCATAAGTTCATTTACTACAACAAACCGTATGATTTTCATATGATTTTAACTGTTAAATTTAAGGTCTTACTCTGTTAAACGTATTCTCCGGCTGTCACGTTTGGTGAAATACAGGCTTTTCTGTTGCATTTATACAGATATTTTTAACAGTGTAGGCCACTCCAGGACCTTAATGTGCATCTTAGATCACTATTGTGTGTTTTGGGTCATTTTCTTGCTGGATACCAATCAATCAGATGTTTTCAACGGCATAGCACAGGAAAAAAGTTCTTCACTCTGCTGTGTCCCGATGTTTTTACGTAAACTATGCATTTTATACCACATTCAACATCAGCAGAAGGGTCAAATACTTCTTTCCTCCACTGCAACTAAAGATGAATTCATCTAAAAAGCTTTTGATTTAGTCATTAAACACATAATTCTGCATTAATTTCACTCTTGCAATGTGTACTTTTTGACCATTTTAACTCAGTCTTAAGCCTTCTTTAATATTCTCGAATGTGTGTAATTGGCCATCAGTCGATTAATAAAAAGTATTTTCAAAGATTTCATGTGTATTTTTGCTTCTTCTTACTTTGAAATGCAAAATAAGATCTATTTTTGCTTCATGTACGTTTCAGTTTAGTCTTCTCCTGGGCCCTGCCTTATGTTTGTCACATTCTTCAGAGCCCTTTTTACATCCGTTTCTATTTGTGATATAATTTACATTATAAACCGAGAACGCGCAAGTGAATCTCCATGTGTTTCATCAGTATTGTGATCTATGCTACCATTAATCAGCCATATCCTATTATTTAGATGCCACTGAAGCTGTCATGACCGTTTCCAGGTTTCTTACCACATTCGAGCCTTCCTTTTTTCTCGTTGCGAGGTCTATGTTCATTCTTCTGCGATACCAACTGTTATAGCAATACAGGAAAATACCTTTACAGCTGCTCTGAGAAGGTGAGTGTTTTTATTCTCTTTGTTGCGTCCACATGAATCAAGTAACTTAATTTCTTTGTGTCTAATGTGCTTGCATCCACCATGAAAATCCTCCTTTTTGTGCAGCTGTGACACTATGAAGCTGACATAAACCCACAAGTGCCCTTAATTACACACGTCTTGACTGAAAAATAGCAGGCTTTCTCTGCACACGCTGTTCTCTGTTTCAGCCCACAGCTGATTCACAGACATTATCGAGTTCTTTCAATGCCGCTTGAAATCGTTGCCATGCTGCATGCATTGTTACAGCACTTGGAAGGTGGCATGGGGCGTTTACCACCATCTGCAGGTGTCTAAAAAGTATACACCCTCTCTTTTACACCAGACTTGTTCGGTAATGTTGAGGAATTGACTCATTTGATTCAGTATTTGTCTATTTCTAAGGTTCTTTTGTGTAAAATATGTGGATATTTGAAAATCACAAATTGCCTTAAAGCACACAGTACTGTGCAAACACAGGTGTAGTAATTAGAACTATCAGGTTCTAATAATTACAGCTATGTAGGAGGTAAAACAGAGTCTTAACAGCCAAACTCTGCTACCAAGTTGGGATTGAGAAAGAACGTGTCTTGTCTTAGAAAGATCAGGATAGCAACAAGACTATACTGCATCAACAAGGTCTCTCCGAGACAGCCAAAAAGTCACATATCCATGTCCAAAATAACTCAATTATTCGGTGCTTTAAATATTTCCAAGTTTCTTTTGGAGCATCATTTTTTGACAATGGAGTTGGAGATTTTGTCAGAATGGATAGATCACCACGAACATACAGTCGACGTCATCAGGAACTATCTTCAGAATTAACAAGAAGATAAACTACTGGAAGTTATGGCTCCAGAAATTGTGTCTGTGATTACATGAGGAGAGGGACATGAAAAAGCTAAATCGATGGTTAGTTCTAGCAGAGCTAAACTGTGGAGAATTGATACTGTTCGAACGGCGAAGGGCGGTCACTGCCATTAATTGCTTTGATTTGGTTTGCTCTTAGGTTCATTGAAGAGGGGGAAAAATAGTGACTTCTATTTTTAAAAAAAGCGTTCTTTGTTCGTCAGGTGAGTCGACTCTTTAAGTAAGTGGTTCAAATGAGTCGATTCAACCAAACGACTCGCTCGCGAATCGCACACCACTATTGTTCGCTGAGAACGGGACGGTAGAGAGAGGGAGCAGAGAGCGCCGGAGCGCACGGCAATGACCGAGCGCGTTATCCAGATATTCATCCAACACTATTTGCTGCGATAGAAACAACTCACAGCGGCAGTCAGCGAATGCATTATTAATAGTCCGTAAAGACATGAGCACCAGAGAAGGATTCCCTCCGGACTGATCAATAACGCTCATCCTTTTCCACCAGGAACAGATTTGGGACAAAAGTGGATTTTATTCATTTCGGATGCTTTGTCTAGCGGTGTGAAACACAGCATCTTTGGGCATCATCATCATCATCATCATCATCACACCTTCTTCCTCCTCTCAACCTCTGGATCCGGACACAATGGACCTGGCGGCGGTCGCGGTGCTCGTAACGCTCGTCTCCGTGTCTCTGTCCGCGGAGAACGCGGCCGGTAAAGCGCGGAGCTGCACGGACGTGCGCCACTTCTACAGCGGCAAAGGCTTCACGTTAAACGGCGTCCCGCAGTCTGAGATTTCAGGTAAGATCCTCTGGCGGTGCCAAAGGTTATCCTCCTATTAATCTGTCCATCATTAAGTTGTCAGTTTTGGGGAGGCTTTTGATGGATGAAATTTCCTCCATTTTAGTCATTTCTGCTTATAATACAAAAAATATTCCACTTGTTACTTTCTCCTGCACTCCACAATCTTTTTGATGGTGCACTTGAACAGAAGGAGCATCCCAAACAAAAGCTTCGCCCCTAAGATTCAGAACAATAGACTTGACCTGAGTCTGCAGAGGCATTCTGCTTTAAAAACAAGGGTTGTGTTCAAAGACCCTCACACCTGATGTCTGGATCCACATGTGGTTTGAAGAGCGTGTTGATGCTGCGTGGGGTCCCAGTAGGGCATGTTGTGAGGAACAACATCATGGTGACATTTGTGGATTCCCACAGCTCAGTATAGTCATGACTGGAAGCTTACGCTCCGTATATCAAATCAGTAAATCAAATTTCACATCTTTCTCAGGAAGTAACAGGCACCATCATCAAAACCAGCGAATGGACTGTAGCAAAACCGATTTAAATGCACCCTTTGGGAGCCAAACGGTTGGCAGGTTATGAATCTGTCCCAGACACACCAGCTCATGATCGCTGCTATCAATCTTTATGACACAGCTGCCTTTTTGATGCATTGTATCCGTAAAAATGTCACTATTCTGTCAAAATTAACTAGTAGGAAATGGTATTTTTTTCTGCAAGAAGTCCTCGGGGGTGCCTAATTATGATTTATGCAAAGAAGCTCAAAGACAGAGCAGCACTTTAACATAAATTCTCTAGTTTTTATAAGATAACTATTTGATAAATATTCATAGTCTAATTGAAACCAAATGTATTGACATTCTCGCGAGACAGCGAAATCGAGAGTTCCTATTGGCTGAGTGGTAATTGTCAAGGTCATTTCCTGCTGTTCTCAATGACAGAAGGGCAGGCCGGAGGAAATGAGGCGTGTGTCGTTTGCCCTCCCTCAACATCTTGTCTGATGGCCTCCTCAAATAATGTGTTCACACACATAAAAAAAAAAGTACAATCTGTTCAAAATGCAAAAATGTGAAAGTTTTAAATTGAAAAATAATTGGATTTTCATAATAAAAAAACACTAGGCAGGTTCTTTTTCTTGTGGTCATGTACTTGTTTACAATTATAACAAAGCTTTCTGATTATTCGTTAATAAAAGGGCATTACAGGGCTTCACAGTGTAAAACACACAAGCGATTAAAAATCTATTAACTTTTTTGTCACTAATTTGCTCATTAGAAATCAAAAGACCTGTTTAAGCAAGCAGCTTTGGTGAGACTAAATTGTAGTACATTGCTACAAAGTAAAAAAAAATTGTTATTTTAATTGTCTTTTTTTATGCATCTTTTCGTCGTTTAGAAAATGTTGAATACAAACAAATGTGGGCTCTTTTGGAGCCCCTCCCAGTAGGAAGAAGCTGTTTTTGCCAATGCATATATAGGGCTGAAAACAATATATAGGAGTGTAGAAAGTGGACCTTCGAGCCGGAGCTGTAATAGAGCAGCTTCATGCACTCCATGCAATTTTTGGTTTCCCAATTCATGTCCCCTTTCAAATCTTGACAATAAAATATCAGATGAACATTAAAACCAAATGTTCAAAACCAAAACTTTCATCACTCAAAATGTTTTTGTTTTTATTTAAAAAGATATGTTGGGAACTCTACGAACATCTGTGCACAGCATCTTTTTAAAGCTGTATACAATTATAACACAATATAGTTGATTTATTTTTTGTAAATAGTTAGACGTGATATAGCACTCCCTTATAATCTGACCCGGACACTTTCAGGAGGTTGTTGTTGTTTTTTCTGCGCATTTGTGCTATATGGATATGTGAAGTTAATCTGATTGGTTAGTGGAATGTCAATGTCAATGATTCAGATCCTCAAAAATGAAAAGAGGACTACAAAAACATGCACCAACAACTGTAAATACAACTAAACACGTCTCTGATCAGGGAGCAATTGTAGAAAGCTCTATAAAGTCGTTATAAAGTAAAATTTTTATGACATTTTAACAGCAGAGTAATTTCTGATCTAAAATGTAATGTTTATCCAATTGGCTATACCATCTTCAGATATAGCCTAGGTTCAAAGCCGCTTTACAGGGAGTCACAGTGATACCCATGAAGTGTGTTCAGAGTCTGAGGTTTGAGGTATTGGCGTGTTTAAGAAAGAGCTGATCATAAGGCATTAGCTAAAGGTCAGAGAGGAACCCGATCTGAATGCTGCAGTTTAGAATTACACTGAGTGAGTGTGTCTGTGTCTGCTGCTATTGCGAACACAGAAGCCGTGTATTGTTCACTACGTGACACTTCAAGCCCTGCGGCGACGCTAAACAATGACAATCTCACATTTCGCTCAAGTAGGCCATGAAGATGAGAGTCGCTCAAGTGAATCTGCCGTCTCACATGTGTCAGTTATTGTTTTGAGAGATTTTGAGTGAGGGATTCGCTTTGGGTTTGTGGAACCGGTATGTTTGAGATTGGTTTTGGTTCGTGTTTGCTGCTCTTCTGTAAATGAGATACGTTCCCATGAGGCCAACGGGAAATGAGAGAACATGCATCCCTGTGGAGACGCATATATTATCTCAGATTCTCTGCAGATCTGATGATTCAGTCATTCTGTGGTGGGCTGGTTAGAATTTTTTTTGCAATTAATAACAAGGTTCTTTAAGGAAATTTGACTGTTAAATGAATGAACAAGCAATTTCTGTTTATTTATAAACTATTAGAAATTATTACTGACAGTAAAATAATTTAAAACGAGCACAGGATACGAACCATTCCACCAATGTGTGCCAATTTTTCAAAACCGCTGCTATTATCATACTGTAGTGGGAGGCAGGAGAGACACATACACACTTGCACTGTTCAAGGCTCTGTCGTTGCACCAGCACAACGGACCCCAGGGGTACTCCGGGGTATCCTCACCCCGTTTGTCCAGTGGCATATGGGTTTTCGGACCAGAGGTGCGGGGTCCGTTGTGCTGGTGCAACCGCCATGCTTCGGGCTCACTGGATCCATGCGCCCTGTCATCGACTCCTTGTTGAAAAATGGGCGGTCTAGCACCCGGCACACTCCCACAGCCCACAGTGACTCAGCTGGCCCAGCGGCGACACTCTAGACCCAGAGGGTGGGCACCTCCTTCGCACCTTGTGGTGATCCCCGGTGGCTCTCGCGGCGTTCTTTTAAGGATTAGTCACCGTTTTAATGCACACAGTTTGATTTCAGTTCCAGTATTCTGTGTGACGAGTCCCCCTCGCCAGAAAAAACGCGAATTCTCCACAAGTGAAGCAGGTGGCGAGAGAGATATGGGCACACTGCTCAAGCCGCTCAGGCCATTTGTTAAGTCCCCTCCGAGTACTCCACATAGTCTAGTGACGCGTGGTTTCCCGGCTAGAGATATGGGATCTCCTGTGGCTGGTCTCTTTGGCGATCCCCTGGCTTCGAGCTATGGGCCCATGACTTTGAGTATAGTTACGATTGCACCGCTCTTATTCTGTTCTACTTTGAGCCTGAATGCAACATTGGTTAGCTGAGTCGTTCAAAATCAGCGAGCAGATGATTAGAGGATTGAGGAAGTAGGAAAAAGTCGCCGATGCTAAACGAGATAAATCGTTTGCTTTGAAGAACTGTGATTTATTGTTGTAGAGGTTCAAATGGAACTGCAGTATGGATCAATCTAAAAATGTGAAAAGGGGGTGGGGTCCTGATGATGCGTTATTTAAAGGGTTTTAAACTGCTTTTGGCTTCTAGGCTACTGCAGATATCCGACGTGTCACAGAATTCCCAACCTTTGTGTTTTGTGAAGGTGCAGCATTTAGCTTTAATGACTTTGTAGACACTTTTTTTTTAACGTCGTACATTCACAAGTATCTTACCATTCCTTTCCATTCTTCTTGGTGCTCAGAAATGATGACTTATTTTTCTTCCCTTGTGTCTTTTGACTGAAAATTATAGCCCAAGGCTGCAACATGAGCGATCACAGCAATATTTAGTTGAACACTGACTAGCTAGCATTAAAAATAGCACAAGACAGGGCCAGGAAACCACAGAACGTCCTTTCACATCATCATCAACCCAGAATGCATTTCACACCTAAAACAATGGTGTCCCCCAGAGACACACTGATGATGTGGATTTGTAGTGTGTAGTTTTAGTGTGGGTTTCCATTAATTTCAGAAGAGGAGCGTGCAGTTATCCAGTTTTCATTATGAAGCCAATTAGGAAATGGCTTTAACTGCACTTCACTGATTGGCCACTTGAGGCTGGCCGCAAAATAGAGCACATCCCACAGAATTCTCAGGTTAAAGTGCCCAAATTTACTGTAAGTGTGAACGGTCCTATCCATACAGGCTCTGATGTATTAATAATTACAATTCAAAGGTTCTGATTGATGAGATTAATAGTCCAGCAGTTTCCCAATGCAGCAACAGAAACCACATTGTTCAATATTGTTATGTCTAGCTGATCAGCCTATGTGGTTGCAATTAGCTAATCCCCTCAGTATTGTTTTTCAGTTATAAATACAGCCAAACGCAGTGTCTATACAGCACTTTGCTTACATAAAGAGATGCACAAGAGGATAACAAATAATGGAAGCTCTGCGATTAGTGTTCCTTGCTAATTAAATACACAGAATGGCTCATTTTGTGCGCAGCCTCGCGTAGACAAGTGTTTGTGGCTCAAGCTGAAACTATCGAGAACAGCAGAGTGCTGAATAATTCACATTTGGCCAGGCTTTTCTCAAGCAACTTTGCTTTGTCAATATTAATTCAATTGTTTGCAGGAGCAGCCGTGTAGACATCTAGCAGCCAATATGAAAGAATTGTCTTCGATCAGATTATTATCACTGTTTTTAGACTACAGTCACAGAGAGAGGTGCAGAATGCACCAAAAGTGTACAGATTTGTGATCAGAATAAACAAAATGTCCATAGCATATACAATGCCGCAGTGTTTACATGTTGTTAGTGAATGAAGTGTGCTGTCCTTACGACAGGGTCTTGTCACGCTAGCGTCCAGGTCATCTTAGGTTGACCGCATTAGTCAGGTAATCTCTTTAACGTCTTGACTTTGACTGAGTTAGCAGTTCATTACCGTTTACTTATTAAGTGTTTCATTGTTACTGGATTGAAATAAAGAGTATATTTCGTGATACATTTAAGGTGAGAGTTCAGAAGTTAGCGCTTGGTACAGAGAATTGAATACAGGCTCATGTAGATTAAATGTTAGATACTATAGTGGAAGATATACTGGTAGTTGGGTCTTGTTCAAATGAGTTCTGAATATCAGAGAAGAAAAGTCATTTAGAAACAAATAAGACTATCTTTGGAACGAAGATGCTAGCAATGCTAAATCTGCGAGGAGCATTTTCAATTGCTAATGTTTTAGCTACAACACTTTCTAATAGCACTTGAGTTCCGGATGTCTGATGATAATTTAGCAAAACACATTTCCCTTAGTCATTTAGAAAAATATACAGCTAATATTGGAATGAAGAGCTATCAATGCTAAATCTATATGAGTGTGATCCTCAAAGCTATTGCTAATGTATTAGCTACAGAGTTCTGAAATGATCAAATGCTGCTTCATTAAATGTATTTTCCCATAACCGATAAGAAACAAATTATTTTAATATTGGAAAAAAAGATGCTAAATCTCTGATTGCAACTCCCTAAATGGTCAAAGTTATTGCTAACATATTAGCAACAGAACTTGCTAATAGCACCTGGGTTCTGAAAATCTGACATTACCATGACAAAACATAATTGCCCTTAACAATTAAATAACAAATACCACTAGTATTTGAACAATTATGACTCGCAGGGCTCAAAATTCTCAAAATTGTCAAAGCTGTTGCTAATGTATTAGCTACACTCACTAATAGAACTCGAGTTCTGAAAATCGTATGCTACTTTAGCAAAACAGCTAATATTGGAACAAAAAATGCTATCAATGCTAAATTTGTATGAGGATGATTCTCTAAATTGCTAACATATTTACCCCTGATCCTCCAAAAACATAAACAGCTAATATTATAACAAAGGTGGTTGCGATTCTAAATCTAAATGATGAAGATTCTCCAAATTGCTAATGTATTAGCTACAGAACTTGCTAATAGCACTTGAGTTCTGAAAAATTTCCCTTAAATGTTAAATAACAAACATTGGAACAAAGATGCTAGCACTGCTAAATCTATATGATTGTTTACATTGACAAAGCTTTAGCTAATGTATTAGCTACAACATTTTCTGATAGCAAAATTAGAACAAAATATATTTTCCCCACAGAAACATATACAGCTAATATTGGAACAGAGATGCTAGCAGTGCTATGTAACGATGCTTCTCTAAATTGACTTAGCTATTGCTAATTCATTAGCTTTTTGAAATGGTATCATAAATGTTTTTCCCAAAGCCAATTTTTATATAACAGGGAGGGAAAAACATTTTTTAAATTTGTTTCCCAGAAATGCTTCACTCAAAACGCTTGATCGTTTTAGTAGATCCATAGTATGTTTGTTTCAACACTGAATATAAGTTTGAAACCAGTTCGGATTTGTAGCCTCCTGTCTACATGCAGATCCGATTTGTCCTCTCTGGAGGACATTTGCATATCTCCCATCTTCCGCAAGCTACCTAACTGGACTTTTAAGTGATACTTAATTCATTGGAAACATCCTCTTCCTCCTCTAAGAAAATGGCAGCATTTGCCATTAGAGCCTGTTCTAAAAAGATTTTACGGTTATCTTTTTTTTTTCCTTGATGCATCAACATGTTTCCATATTAATTAAACATTTATAAAAAAAGTTCACTTTAATGGATGGCTGTATTAAACAGTACAAGCTCTGTGTCCATAGAAAATGGGAATCACTGTACTTTTCTATTTCAAACCTTGTCTGTCCACTCAGTCCCAGTAAAGAGTGCTTGGCCCATTGGGAAGGTGCCGTCAATGCATACCCTCTATTGATAACGCCTTGTCCCTTCCCTGCATGCTAATGGGCCACAAGGTTGTTTTGGATCAGCTTTGGGTGTTGGGTAGGAAGCTTAAGATATTTGAGGGTCTTAAACCTCCATGGATTGGAACAAACGATGACAAATGTAGTG
This sequence comes from Danionella cerebrum, assembly GCA_007224835.1. Taxonomy (NCBI): domain Eukaryota; kingdom Metazoa; phylum Chordata; class Actinopteri; order Cypriniformes; family Danionidae; genus Danionella; species Danionella cerebrum. The sequence goes on along the minus strand of SRMA01024144.1, from coordinate 220,626 downwards.
ATTAGATACTTTAGTACTGTGAAAATAAATTATATTAGACACTACTTTGGCATTTCAAGGATTATGGTTTCTTTAAGACTGAAATACTTGTAATCCAAGAAATGTTCATCTTAGCTCTACGATTTGAACCTGTCTCACTGACCCTGTTAGAAAGAAAAACTCTCTTTACCTACAACCAAAGACATCGAAACCCTGTCTGTTTTGCAGTTTTGATCATTCGTCATCACCCCATCGGGGAATGCGCCAGACCGTGAGAATGATGAGATTTATTTATTGTGACATTTTTTATTGTTTGAGAGGAAGCAATTACGAGGAAATTATTATTGTGCATAATGACTTGGCAGTCCAGTCAGGGCACGTTTTCCATCATACGATGAATGACAGCTTCTGTGGTCGATAAAACCCAGCTAGGGATTATAAAATTAATGCATCCACTGAGAATGACGGGACATTATCGTTTGCGGTTTTTACAGCCGTCCACGCCAGCACTTTCTCGTACTCCCTGCCTGGCATTTTTCCCTGTGATTTATCTTTTTTCTTCCACATTTTCTTCCTGCAATTATAGAGAGACATTTGAGCAGAACAAGTCATCAATAGATCTACATCCTGCTAATACAGTCGTGGCTTACTCGTTTGTTGAAACCTTTTAAAAGTTTGCGTTCAGGAGTATCTGCTTCAGTCCCAAAAAAGTTTAGCAATGTTTCCTTTCAGCAAGGCGTTCGTAGATCAACAACTGACTTCATCATTCTCGTGCTAGCAACTTTGAGTGCATCTTGATTGATGGTGACTCGAAATTCTCCATTACCTGTAATATGTTCCAGTTAGAGGTCAATTTTCCTCATAAATTTACATGGAATTTTTCTTAAATCTTGATCATTTTTCTGAAAATATGAATTATAGCACAAAACCATCTTTCCCACAGTGTTTGGGAGAAGTCGTTTATTGTCAATTGACTGTGTTTACTCATGACAACAGAAACTTTCCAAGTTACCCTGTATCACCTCAGCAATACGGAAACAAACAATTGCGACCCATTCTGAACTCCAAAATAAAGCGGGGTCTTGCAACTTGGCAGGGCCTGTCAAGAGTTAAGCGTCATTAATAATTAATACACAGCGTATTAATTTCATAGGCTAATAGCTGTCAGTCTCATGAATAATTCAAATACGATGAGTCATAGATGCTGTATAGGACAATGAGAAAACTTATTTTCAAAAATTGCGAACAAAAGATAGAAAGTAAACCATTTTACCCACAATTAAATATAGCAGACATAAAATAATGTTCACCTCATGTAAATATCATATTGTTTACATCCTATCTCTCAAGGACCTTTTAACACTGCAGCTCCAGTAACTCCTCAAGAACTGTGCTGTTCTTATTTTCGTCCTCGCTCAAAACCTTGACCCTTTAGCCTGTTTTCTTCATCCACACTCTCACACGTGTCCTCGCCGCATCCTCAACCAGAGATCAAGACGTCTGTTTTAACAAGGTTTAGCAAACACTGTAATGCGCACGATTACACTCGGTGTTTGCACACACGCACACGTGTTCGCGCACACGTGTGTGTCCAAACAGCAGGACAGAGTCTGAGCTGTGGTGTATTTTTACATTCATCCCATACAAACAGCTGCATTGTGTGCTTCAACATCTTTCACGGAGTGGATCCATAATGCAATCTCAGGGTCTCGAACGTGTCACAAAGAATCGTATCTTTCTTTGGATATCAATGGTTTTATCACTCTTTTTCGGTAAATTCAGCAACCTTTATAAACCAAGGGCGTTTCCTGAAACGCACCCATATATCACGTTCTAAACATAAAGTCAACAGCGCTGTATTTTCCGTTTGAACCCTCTCATATGCTGCGTGTTATAGGATCACACCAGCTCATTAGAGCAACCTGTTATGGCCTTTATATTTCACACTCCCTCCTGCTTCCTCAGTTCCCCTGGGTCATAAAACTGTAAACACGCTTCTGAGAGCAGACCATGTGCACGACTAAATCACAGTCAGGGTTATTTTCACCCCAGACGTACCTCCGCCACTCATTTACCCCAAAAAGGAAGGACTGGCATCTTAGAAGTAGCTTGGAAATCAATTAAAAAGGTGCTTTGCGGAGTTTTATAAGGCGTGCCACGGCTTGCTCTGAAGTCGTCTCTTTTAGCACATAAACCGAGCCCCCGTCCATCGCCTTTATTGCGGTTCTCTGCAAGACTTGGTTCAGGGGTCACAAGCTCTTGGCGTAAGACGGGACGGCGCCTTGGGATGCTTTGAGCAGCCCCAGGACTCAGCGGGGTTGCGGATAAGTGAGCCCAAAGGCAGATGGTTAAGAGAGTGCGAGAAACCTGGCAGGACAGGGGTAATGAGTGCTAATAGGCCCAAGAAGCAGTTGAAAGAAGGGTCACCTAGAAATGTGGCAGATTACCAGATTAGATGTGGATTAAAAGAGTCAAGCAGAGGTGGTGAAGACCTAGATCAATTTTTTCCTGCTGTTGGTGGTGTAAGGACTTAATCTGAAGTCTTAATCTGTATACATGGAGGAATAAACCTGATGAGGGATTATGACGTTGCTGTCCTGGGATGGCCGGATGGCCTTGCAACAGAATGCGATCACAGTCACAACTGTTTAATTAAGAGTTTAATGAAGTTCCATCTCGGAATAAAGCTCACCCGTCAGCTTTTTTTTACCCGGAAATACACCAACTGCAACAAAGACAGTTGGAGAGAGTAAAACTGTAAGTAAACAGTTGGTTTATCGACTTTGTATTAAAAGTACTTTGAATTTGTATTTGCTAATGTGCAAAACTGCTAAGTAGAACGTAGCCGGTCAAATCTTATAGACAAATACTCTCACTTTATGCATCTTTCCTTCTTAAAAACACAAAGGTTTCCAGGAATACTGGTTCGGGAGTGTCAAATTCCAAAAATGGCCACTGTGAAAGGTTCCATTTTGACATTGTTAGGGTGGATACTTAGGAATAACCTCCACACTGGCAATATTGCAACTTAAATGGAAATGTGTTTGTTTTTTAACATGAACATTAGGATGATAAAATAGAGAATAAATGTTATATCTGCACCGAAGCTGTAAAACAGGGACGGTAATTTATCTTTTTTTAATTTAATTCTAAATATGTTTAATTTTTTGAGAGTTTGTAGGGATGCCCTTTTCTTTCAATGTGTTAGAAAACCGAAACCGATCTGCGCACAAGGTTCAAAGTTTACAACCAACACAGCGCTGATACAACCGTTTTCGGAGGTTATACGATTTTACTTTTTCTTTGTTGTTTGTTACACTTCAATACTATGGGTCTTTTCTAAAATGGTGATGACAAACAGACATGCTCTTCAACACACTGGCTCACTCCTCATTCAAAAATAACTTTACCTAGTCTATTTTTTTTTTTCAAATTAGAGTGTGATTGTAGGTAGAACCAATTTAACTGTACAACCTGAAACAGAGCATCTCCTTTCAATCCTTGTGACCGTCTTAAGAAACTGATTTCACCTTCCAGTTTTGCTAGCTGCGTTTATCCTTTTGTGTGTCATGCGTGGCTTATAACACTTAGCATGAGTGAAGATAATGTAACATTTTGGGTCTCGAAAATTTCACTTTAGCTTTATTGTTCCATCAGATCTTAATTTCCAAGTATCCAGGACTTTTGGTTTCTCTGGTCATCCAAATGTCACCTCAAGAAAGTGATGTATGGTGTCAGCAAAGTAAACAAAACATTCCTTGGGATTGGCACCCAAGAAGTAGTACCTACTTATGCACCTACTGAACCATAAACTGATGATACCTGCTGATTTCCAGGATAACTATTTCAGGTATTTCACATGAGCATTTAGTCTAAAAGCATATTTTGTTTGGACTATTGCAAGCAAATTCGATTAAATTTTGTGCTTTTTTTGTAGGATGATTACATTATTTGAGCTTTTTCATTTTTGCCTGCCCCCTACTGGTTTGGCGCCCCCTACTTGTGTTGTTTAAATTGCAACTCATCTTGCTGACTCAATGCAAAGGTGTTTGGAAAACCTTTAAAACAGGAAAATGTCCTCTTCCCCCCCCCCCATCCTTTCCTCTTTTTTCATCAGCAAATTTTCCCAGTGTCCTCCGGTGGCCTTCTAGGCACTATAGCAATATTGCATTGTGTTCATTAAAGGCAGCTTACCCTCTTAATTGAGACCAATGTTTGGGCAGATTGCCATCTCACCCATGACGACACATTTAAAAACAAGGTCAGGTTCACAGATTAGTTGAATGGCAGCCAGTCTAGAGCATCTGCAGTTGGCCTCATAAAAAGATAAGAGTAAACCACGCAATATGGATATATAGAAAATCCAGATTAGGCCGTATTTGCAGAAGATTCCATGCGTCGTTGCAGTTACATTTATGCAAGTCATTATATTAGCTCCTGAACTCAATCCTGTAGGGCTTTAAATGTTCAGCTGAGGGGTGTGTATATGTCTTTAATAACGGCTTGCTGTGAAGAAACCTAACATTCCCAAGAGACACCCTGTTAATCAGCCAAGTATGTTTTTTTGCCTAGTGTATGGATTCAAAACATTAACCTAGCTCACCTGTATATCCTTGCACACCTGCTACTGGTAAAGCGGTGCCTGAGGCACCCTTTGCTCTCATCTCAAAGGAGTCCACTCAAACATTCTCGCAGGAATAGAAGGAAAGTATGGAGGCGAGAGAATAAAAGAACTATTCACATTGGTATGTCGGGGACTTTGAAGATGAACTTGAAGAAAAGGTCTTGCTTCGTTCTGATTGGTTCTTCCCTTTTAAAGAAAGGCTGCACCTTTTCCTTCTGAAGTCTATCCAAATCAATTTTCAAAAGCAGGTCCAGAAGGCATGAGGTGTATTTTTCTCCTCTGTGTCAAGTTTTTGTGTGTGTGCGTGTGTGTGTGTGTGTGTGTGTGTGTGTGTGTGTGTGAGTGAATTTTACGTGAAATGTTGTCTATTAAAAACGTCCACATCTTCCTAAAGAATCGGAATTAAACATTGTAATTGTTTTCAGCCACGCCCATCTCATGCCGTCTCACAGGGCAGGGCGTCCCCTTTATTAAACAGTAGGGGAAATATTGGACGTATCTTTAGACTTTAAAACAATGAAAAACAACCCAATTGAGAGCTTGTCTTAAACATGCAGCATGTGAATTCATCTCACTACATTACCGAAAACGCAAATTTATTTATGATGACTGATAACAACTACCGTTATACCAAATACACCTTCTAGCAGAAACACTTCAGGGTGTGGCAACTGCTAGAGAGGGTGTGGTTTGTGTGTGAGAGTACAATGAGACATTGGTGAGTGGGCGTGACAAGACCTCCAGATCTGGTTGCAGGGACCTGTACTTGGATGCTAATGCTAATGACACCCTGTCTGCTATCTAGGGTATAGCTAAGCAGTTGATGTAAGGTTGCTAAGATTTTCTTGATGTCTTCCGCATTTCCTAAAGTACCTTAGTTGCATGACCACTGTTCGCTAAACAAGTTTCGGGAGGAGCAGTCAGGGAATGCCACGAGCTCCTTTCAACTAAGTCATCAAGCACACACTACTATTTAAGCCAGTCCGATTTTTTTCAACACCTTCCTCTTCAACGTGGATACCTTCCACGATCAGAGAGCTTGTACATTCGTACTCGCCACCCAACTACAATGCAGGCCCCGGTGGTGAACTTGTGAAAAGAAAAATGTCCAAAGTATTCAACCAGAGCTCAGCAGGCGATCTAACAGAAGTAGAGCAGATGTTTGGACAAACCAGGACATAGTAACTAATTTACAGACTTTCTGAACCCAGCTGTATAATAGAGAAAGAGCAAATCCATCTGGTGGATTCCAAAAAGCCACTAAAGTATTTTCTAAACACTAAATCCAGAGGTGTTTAGCCTCATGGAAGTGAATATCACAGAGGAGAACAATGAGACAAGAGCCACCAGGCCTGAAGCTATGTCAGCTGGAAAGTTTAGATCAGTTCTTCTTTAAGGCATCTGCTTCATGTGACACCACACAAGGTTTCTCCTCCATCTCGGCCCATCAGACCGCTAAACTAATACTGGAGCAGGATGTCAATCTCAAATAATCAGGCCATCTGAAGCTAGCCTTGATTTTTCAAGACAGATGGCGGCAGCTGTCAGGTGATTCTCTTTCTGCTTTCATTCCAGGTCTCGTTCTGTTGACAGACTGGCGATATTTCTATCAGCGTAGGGATATAGCGGCACAAGCCGGCTTGAAAACTGTTTATTTTGCCAGGAGATAATTCCTCAGCATTTATTTGAGTTTATTCAAAATATTGGCCTGGCAAGCATCCTGCATTCATCAAGACATGCATCATCTCTTGATCCGCAGGGAATTATGGGAGATTCGGTTTGCACATGCACGCACAAGATCAATCTCTGTTAGTCCCTGTCTCTGGCTGCGTTTGGAATGAAAAACTGGAATATACTGCTTGCGAAGCAGAATGCTCTGTATACTTTTATAAAGGAAAATCACTTCCCATGTGAATATCATTTAGCGATTAAATTTGTCACCCAGGGATGTTTTCTAAAACGGTGATCCCTGATTATTTATGGAATGCAAGTCGACAAATGTTCGCACTTGTCTGCGATTTCTGGCCCGACTCTAGAATGAAATTTGTGCCAAATGTCTTTAGAAAAACATGTAAATAAATGAATTAAAAAGGAATTTGAAAAGTTTTGAAAGCAAATAATTTAAAACTGATTTTTACAAAATTTTTCTCGATGGTTAATGGTTCTAAATGATGACCAGCAGTAAAAAAAAATTCTAATTTTACCTCTTCTGAGCCTCTTCCCTCAAGAATATACATGAATATTTAGTGGCATGGCTTTGCAACCAAAAATCAATGTTATAATGGAAGCCAATTGGGCAAAAACAGCCAGAAACAATAAATCTGGTGCTAGACCAAAACTAAAAATCCACCACAATCCATTAGTTGTTGATAATGTTTGACTAAAACATTAAAAAACTTGAATAACTGTATTAAAAAAAAATTTGAATTAAGTTTGATCTAATATCTTGATTAGAGCTGAGGTATAAAAAGTATAGACGCCCATTGCTGCCAGATTAAAAAATGGATGAAAAAAAGACAACATTATGACTTAAGAAGTCAACATTTTTAGATCCAAAATAAAAAAAAAATTGAGAGTAAAAGTCGAATTTTTTTTTTTAATTTAACCTGGCAGAAATGAACTTCTATACTAAAAAGGGCCTCTATAATAAAAGATTTATGCAAAAAAAAAAAAGGTTTTTACAGCAGTTCAGTTCAATTTAGTAGCTGTTGACAGCCATGGACACCAAATGGTAGTGAATTATCTTTAAAAACCATTTTTGTCACCAAAAATCATTTAACTTGCCAAAGGTTATCGCTAAACAACACATAAGTATTACATTATTTTTAACATTTTTTTCCAGTTTCAGTTTTTTTTTTTTACCATTTCCTCACATGGGGGGCGGGCTTAACCGATCTGGCTCCTCATTGGTGGTCTGCATTAGCAGGTGTGTCTCTGCTTTGGTTGGCGGATTCACAACCCACGTGAATTGCTCCCCATTGGCGAAAGGATAGAAACGCGGTTTTATATAGATGTTTGTTTACTTAGACTGGTTTCAGGTTGGTCTTACATTTTTCCGTTGGTTCATTTTAATGCTTAGCAAATTAATTCAACGCAAGGAGTAATTTTCTTGTTTTGACTCCGCCCCAGCAGTCTTACACTTGCGTTCTGAGAGAGGTGCAGGTGCAACTCGATGTCATTTCCCAATCCGTCCAGCAGAGGGAGACAGGAAGGTGTTGGCAACCAGCCAATCTCTCTCCCTCTGCTGGATGGTTTTGGACAGAAACCCCGGTGTCTAACCTTTAACTTTTGCTTCCAAATGACAGTTTCCACTTTATAAACGTTATTTTTTACGACACCAACGCCTTCTACTATTGTCTGTCAATGGGAGAGTAGAGAGCCAGAACCCGGGAGCGATTGTTCATAATTTAACAATCAGTTATCTATAAAATATCTATGATAAATCTTAAAAAAAAATTTAAAAAACATGGTCCTGACCCCTATGGCCAAAATACCACGATTGTTGACTGCGGGTGTGTTTTTTGGGTGGCATTCCATCACAGAACCATACTGGATTTAACTGAGTTCCTGAGAGTTGCCCATTCTTCCCCTAATATCCCCATGGCTTGCATAAGAACAGTTTGTAACGTGCAGCCTCTAAAATGAGACAGAACTTCTTTTTTTCCTTTTCTTTCTACTGTAGCTCATTAATGTGGAAAGCAAGAGTAATAAAAGTCTGCACGTGTGGGGGATTCTTTCATTGTGTGCTTGAGCGTGAAGAAAAGCTTCATCTGTCTGGTGTTCCCTCATCAGAGAGCATTGATATGCACCACACGGCAATCGTGCTCGCTGCATAATGACACCGAGGCTCTTTAACTGCTGAAGGCGCCGATCGACAAGACGCATAACGCTCATGTCGATGTGCTCGAGATCACACTTTACAACATGTTTGTTTTTCAGAGCTATTGTTAGAAGAAGAATGCATTGAATCTTAAATAAAAGATGAAGATGCACTCTACTCTAATCCACCTTGGCACAAAAACTAGACATAAACTGTTAGAAATGATTGGATGACTCTTGGGTTGACCATAAAATGGGGAAAGTGAGTTTTTACGCCCCTTGGCAACAGTGAATGCATAAAGTTGTGCTACCCGCCAAATTTCCTTTTTCGCTGCAGTCATGCAGCATAAAAAATGCATGTAGGCGATAGCATCTCGCGCTCTAGTTCCTTGAGCTGTGACTCAAGACAAGAAAATAGTTGAAATGCCATCGGGTTCATGCAGCTCTTGCTCTCTAGGGGACCTCTCTTGCCATGTGCTCTCTTTTTAGTGACGTTCAAGAGAAGATAAGCAAAGAGATCCTTACATATGATACTACTGGAGTAATTGGCATCTTTGTTTTTCTATCAAGTTTAGAAACTGTTTTCCCTTTTGCAGGTGAACACCTCCGCATCTGCCCACAAGGTTACACCTGCTGCACCAGCGCCATGGAGGAAACCCTGTCGAACCTGAGCCGCAGAGAGTTCGAAGGCCTGGTCAGAGAAGCTGGACGCTCCATTCAAGCCTCGCTCAATACCCAGTACAGGATCTTTGACAGTGAGTCGACTACTCAAATATATTCCTTTGTTTCCAATTTGTGATTCCCCCACCCCCCACCAACCCTGAGGCAAAGTGCAGCACCTCCGCGAGGAAATGAGACTTACGGGGTTTACAGTGTGCTTTACTGTTACGGATGTCTGTCTTATCCAGAGCGCAGCTTTATGAAACGTCGTCTGCTTTTGGTTAACGTTTTGGGGGGGTGTAGGTGGAGGCTAAAGCATTGCTGCGCTCCCAAGCTCAAACTCTCTTCTGGTTTGTGTCAATGTAACGGTAGATCAAAGAAAAATGGTTGCCTGGTAATTACAGCGGCGTCACCAGACAATGTGAAGAGATATTGAGCAAACGGTTTGTTCTAATCAAACACGTCCTGTTAGAGCTACTGCGCAGGAATATTATAAAGCTGTATATATTTAGTAAAACATAATAAATGCAAACCACAATGATATTTACGAAGGAGATAATGACCCACGCATGGATAAATGGGTTCAATCATTATTTATACCAATAATTGATACAAATTCTAAAATCTTGGTAATCGTAATTATGACAATAAATGCCTTTTAACTATATATCTTAAAAATTAAACAAGTTGAATTCTACCAAAACTGACTTTATTCTTTACAAACTGGGCTCTCATTACCATCTCATGTGACTCAAACTGAACCTTCAAACCAGCCAGCACTCCCAGCATGCTTCTTTTCAGGCACAATTTTATAAATGAATCTCAATTTCTTTTTCTTTTCCTTTTTTATGTGTCTGCTATTACAAACAATACATGTAATGATTTTAAAGAAATTTGCATATGTTACTTTACACAAGTGTTTCATTACCGTTGCAATCATTTCATAGGAGCATAGAGGCAATAACAACCTCTGTAGTTGTGATGAGATTACGAGAGTCATGTCACAAAGCCTCAATATTTTACTTTAGAATATTTTTATGGATTTCCAGAACTGTTACTGAGGACTCAACTATATACCGTTATGAGAAAATACTCGTACTTTTTAAGCTATACATAGAAGTTTACAAGCGTTCTGTGTCATAAGTGTCTCATCACCGTTACTCACATTCTCGTTAGCACTCATTGGTGAGATTCTGAATCATATTTCTTCTCATTTTACAAATAATACTTCTATGCATTTCCAGAAGTTTAAACTCAATGAATGTAATCTCAGATACCTTTATGAAACAATAAATGCTGCGACTAAATGTTGTGTGCTTTTATGAATCTCCTGGGACTGCAGGCGTAGTATTCATTCATTCATTTTCCAACCCGTTTTATTCCCTTTTTGGGGTCACGGGGGTCTGCTGGTGCCAATCTCCAGCTCACATTGGGCGAGAGTCCATCGCAGAGGCATAACATGAAAATTGCTTTTATTTTCACAAGAAACCTCAGGTTACTTTGCTTTGAATTAAAAGTAAACACTTCCAGAAGGTTCTATGTGTTCGATAATAAGAAAAATGAGGAATTTTTATATTAAATATGATTTTTTTTTGTCAGTTATAATCATAAAACGAAACAATATAATATTAGTCTATGTGGAATGGATGTATAAATGATGAAACTGGTGGTTTTTCTTCCGTGTAGCATACTTCCTGGAACTCTTGGATGGATCTGAACGGTGGTTAGAAGAGGCCTTTGTCTCCGCCTTGGGAGATTTGTACAGACCCAACGCAGGTGTTTTCCGTGAGCTCTACGCGGATCTTCGTCGATATTACAGTGGTGCTTCCCTGAACCTGGAGGAGGTCTTGGATGAGTTCTGGATGAAGCTCTTGGAGCGACTTCTAAAAGCATCAGACTCAGAGACCGCCTCGTTGCTCTCCGATGACTTCCTGGAATGTGCCTCCAAGCAGACGGAAACCCTGCGTCCATTTGGAGATGCTCCACGAGAACTGAAGGGCAAGCTGGTCAGGGCGTTCGTTGCAGCTCGAGCATTCGTCCAAGGTCTCAACGTAGCTGGGGACATCGTACGGAAGGTGTCTCAGGTAAAGCAGAAAACTTTCTCTTTTGGATTTAGTGGTTAGAACTCTGGCTGGTATTTGGGAGGCCATTAAAAAAGCCATTCCTCCAATTGGGCTTCGGGGAATTGGACCAAGTTGAATATCGTTGAAGATCATACCTTCTTATATCAAAGAGTCTTCGTCATGCCTCTAGGGCAGACAAAACATTAACGATAAGAGGGTTTCTTCTACTATTGCTACCTTTTCTCCAAACCTAAGTGTTGCCAAATTCTTGTCCAGACACCCACTTCTGGAGAAAGTTCAATTCTCACTTTAGAATGAGAATCCGCACAGTGCTTCGAGGTATATTCAGTAGGTCTTTCATCCTTGTCATGACTGGTACGTTTCAAAAGCCTGCCGTTGGTCTGCTCCTTGAGTTCCCTGGTAGGGTGTTGCCTTGGAAATACAGTATGTTTTCCAAAACACAAGAAAAGTACAGCTATTGGAAGTCACTGTTGTTACCATTGCTCAACCAAGAATCTGTGTTGTTGTGGCTGTTGCTCTTCTATTTATTTAATATGCAGAGGTGAAATTAGGGTTGCTTGTCAACAAACAGATGAATTCATCCATATTGTTTCCATGGTAATGTGCCTATACAAGCAAGAAGTCCTTAGTGGTTTCCTTTCCTCGGGATTCCCTGAATGAAAATAGGACATCCTCGTACCTCTCCCTTCTTCAGGGGATTCCTTGCAGAATCAGTTCCCCAGGGCCGAAATCTAAAAGGGGATCTCATATGAAAATCCCACTTTTCCCTGTGTTTGAACAGAAATGAGTTCCCTTTCAATCACGTACCACTAGCCCTTAGCCTAGTAAAACTCGTTTTTATTGAGTCATTCACAATAGACTCGTGTAAAGTCAAATTACTGTAATTGAGTAGTTTTCTTCAGAAATTGTCATTTACATTTCTAGTTCTGTATCTGTACTTTTACTGCACTACTTTTCTTCCACATGCCTTAAAGGGGGGAGGGGGGTAATATGCAAAATCTACTTTATTGAGCTTTATGTTGTGTTATAATGTCAGTCCCTCATTAAAAACGCACCTGAATCGTGACTTTGAATCATTCAGGAATATTTGAGTGATCTTGAATCTCCTGCGGTAGACATTGTTGGGTGCTACTACACTGTGTTTCGCGAAGCCCCAACCCTATCACGTAGCTCCGCCTCTGTCCTCCGTCTGCTGCTGCACCGCTCCTCCCCCTCCAGCTCCGGCAAAGATTTCATAATGTAGCTTATGTATTATTTCATAGCTAAACATAGTTTCATTATGATGCATATTTTTAATTTCCTAGAAAAATGCTGCCACAAAATGGTGTAAATTTACAAGCGGATATTTACCAAGCAGACACTTCTTGAAAAAGTCTCTGTTTTTGCTCCAGTTCCGCCGAAAACTCACTTTCTGGGTCCTACATTAGGATCGTGTGCATGGGCTTGTACAATATCCTCCGTTGCCATTTTGCAAAAACACGATTTTAATGTTTTTACTATGAAAATGTAGCCGCTCTAAAAATGAAAACAAACAGTGGCAGCGCGCATGGAGTATGACGCACTGAAGGGGGCGGGTCGGAAAGAAGGAGGGGGCTCTTAAAGAGACAGGTGAATATCAGGGCGTTACGCGCAGCCAAGATGCCAAGTTAAATTTCTATGAGGTTTTTTGACAAATACAGCGATTACAGTCCAACTGTAGGTAAAATTGTTACTTGAGTGTGCTACGATATACCTCAAAAACATATATTAACCACCCCCCCCCCCCACCCCCCTTAACTATTTTTTTTATGTATTTCTTTTCTGACACCTATCCCGTCCAATCAAATTGTATTTAAAGAAATGATATCAATAAAATCAGAAGAAATAGTGTGTGGTGGTGGGGGGTGGGGGGCTGTCTCACTTCACTGTCTCATAATTGTCTTCAAATAAAATAATATGAGATAATAAATTCAGTTTCATTAAAAATGTTTTCAAAATTCAACTTTAAATTTTGGTTTGAAAAAGGAAATAATGGTAATCTTTAGCTGAAACTCTATAACGATGTATACAGCGGTTGAATATTGAATCATCATGAATCATGAGTTCCTCTGTTTTGGGTTCATTTAGAAAAGTGTCTCAGCTCACGATAATCGCCACATCTCCCACAGGTTCCTCTGACTCCAGAGTGCAATCGTGCCATTATGAAGCTGGTATACTGCCCCCACTGCCGAGGTCTGGGTTCGGTCAAGCCCTGCGTCAACTACTGCAGAAATGTCATGAAGGGCTGCCTAGCCAATCAAGCTGACCTGGACACTGAGTGGCAGAGCCTCATTGGTAAAGCAAAGACTGCATAGCCTTGACAGAAAACCAAACACAAATACTTTCCTCTTTGTTTACTTGTTCAGACACCATGCTATCTGTGGCTTCAAGTTTTGGTGCTGAGCCCAGTATGGACACTGTGATCTTTTCAATTCCGGTGAGAGTCTCAGAAGCTGTTCTGGCCATGCAGGAGAACATGGAGATCTATACCAGCAAGGTTAGGACATTAATAATAGACGCCTATGCTAGATTTGATTGCACTCAAGGTGTCGGGTTAAAGATTTATTGATCAATTAAAGATCACTTGAACAAACATAACTGTTAGTGCGCCGTTTCAGGTTTTCAAGGCTTGTGGAGGCCGTGGTGAGGAAGGCACACCAAGTTCTATTTCCGAGGAGCCAAAAAAGAAAGGAACTTCAGTGGCTGCCCTGGAATACAAACCCAGCCCCAAATCTGCAGCCCGGTTGGAAGTGCAGGTGTGTGTATGAAACCAAACAACCATTCTGCCTACATTTTACGAGCTTTATACAATATTATTTTGCCGTGTGTTTGGTTCGCAGGTCACAGACGTGTCTAGTAAACTCAAGGAAATGCAGCTTTATTGGATTCAACTCCCTTCGGCTTTATGCAGTGGTAAAACAGCATCTGCAGCCAGTGGTGACAAGTGCTGGAATGGTATCACCAAAGCCAGGTATTGCATTGTTTCATTCTAGAAAGATTCTAAATAAATTGGTGGCCTGAGTTTTGATGGATTACTTCAGAGATAAACACTTGTTGTAAATATATAGATTTACTCCTTATGCTCATTGACAGCTGACTGCCTGAAAATGACCTCCCTCCCTATTTTTGCACCCAAAGTCATTAAATTGATTGTTTAGCCAACACTGCCACTGAACTAAACTCCCATTCCATGTCACAAGTGATTAATCTCTGAATCTGATTAGATGTGCATTCAAGCGATAATATTTAAGCTTGTAGAGCCAAACAAGCTTTATTTCACTCGAATAACTCTGCAAATGAACCCTAGCCATCTTCTTGATATGATTAATGAATCCTAGGCGTTTACTCTTCAAAGCTCAGCCTGATTTTAATACTACAATAACACAGACAGTGTGCAAGATGTACCCTAGCAACTACATAACAAATTATTCAGAATGGAAAACAACATACAAAAACATAAAAAATATAGAACTACTGCATAGCAACCATAATGAGCAACCTAGCAACCATACAGAAATGCATTAAATTGCACTCAGAAATCTTAGCAAGATGCTATAAAACTGATTATTTTCATTAATATATTAAGTTTGACAAAATCCCTCACTAGCACACATACAAAAAATAATCCAAGTAGCATATTAGCGAACCAGCGTGTTATACATATGGCATTAACATAATGTCATTGAAATGGTTCTGGAAAATTGATTCTACTCCTTTTGACACAACTAATTAATGTTAGTTCTGAATAGAGGTGTTTGCTCTTCAAATCTAGTGCTCAGCCACAAGTTAATGAATGCAAAATACTGATAAAAAGAACATTTGCTTGATTTTAATACTACAATAACACAGAGGGTATGCAAGATATACCCTAGCAACTACATAACAAATTATTCAGAATGGAAAACAACATACAAAAACATACAAAACAATGCAATTACTGCATAGCAACCACAATGAGCAACCTAGCAACCATACAGAAATACATTAAATTGCACTCAGACATCTTAGTAAGATGCTATAAAACTGATTTTTGTCATCAAAATAAGTATAAACTTGTAAATATTTGCTTAATAAAAATCCCTCAATAGCACACACACACACACACACACACATAAAATCCAAGTGGCACGCTAACTGCTAACGAACCAATGTGTTATTCAGGAGGCATTAACAAAACGTGATTGAAACTGTTCTGTGAAATTGATTCTTCCGCAGTTACCTCCCAGAGGTCATGGGTGATGGGCTGGCCAATCAGATTAATAACCCAGAGGTGGAGATCGACATCACTAAGCCTGACAGGACTATTCGTCAACAGATCATGCTGCTTAAGATCATGTCTAACCGTCTAAAAAACGCCCTCGATGGAAATGATGTGGACTTCCAAGACACGAGTAAGTACTGCTGCTAGTCAGTCCCCGTTAATGGTACTTCTAACAGTAAGATGCAATTTGTGTAAGAGCGTAATAGGGGTTTGTACAGGAACTGGGAACTGTTTTTTAAAGAGCTATTTCTGCTATAATCTGCCAGATTAAATTGGATTGTTTTTAATTGCGTTTCAAAGTAGTCACAAGAGATAGATTTAAATGGAAAGATATTTAATTAAATGCACATGGACACAGGAACAAATGGCCATTGTGCTTCAGAAAGAATTGGCACTTGTTTGGTGTTCTCTACTGCTGTATTCCACACATTTCGAAATATTTAAAAAAAAGCAATTGACCACATATTATTTCTTGAATCGATCAGGCCATGTGACCCAGTGATAATGATTTTCTAAAAGAATGCATTCTTTAGGTGATGATATCAGTGGATCCGGTAGTGGAGTTTGTGCAGAGCAATTGTGTGTTCGTGGCAGACCGCCAGTGTTTGGGCCAAAATCTGACAGGACCAAACTCTCATCCTATGGACCTGAAAACAAAAGAGTGAAAGGATCCGGGAGCCACATTCGGCCTTCCTTCATTCTGCTGGTAGGGTTACTCATGAGTCTACTGCTCAGACGGTAATGCAGACGTCGATGCGAACTCTGGGATAAGACAAGGAATGCTTCTATGAAAAAGAAAAAGGTGAGCTTAATCATTTTGCCAAAAGAAAAAGTGAATGGACTCTAATTCCTTTGGAATTTGACAGTGAGAGCAAGAGGAAAATATGGTTTTGTTTTTTTAAGTTTTGTAATATGACTTGTTGCATCAATCGACAACTTGCTTTTTATCTTTGAATGTAACAGGTGGAATGGACAGGACGAAAGTTCTTGAGAACATAATCGCTATTAAAGTCACAGTCACCTCATGTTTCTTTCCACCAAGCTTGACTTATGAACGTTCGCCTTTGCACAACTTCCCATTTGTCTTCCATTTCATGGGTGATCATCATTTCAAAACAGTAGATTCCTCTAGATTACAAAACAACTGAACTCTGTCATGCCTAGCCTTTGAAAGAGTTTTTACTCCTTAAAAAGCTGCAGTGAATATTTGGGTATGTCTACTTTGGTTTATGAGACTTTTCCCCGACACAATACGCTACAGTTCAGACCGGCATGCTTTTGAAGGCTTTTTAACCAGTTTCACAAAACCGCTACTATTTGTTTCTGTCCAGAGTTAACGTGATGTAAAGGATCACTGATGCCGAAACAGTTGAACATTTCGGTCAAAAAACGACAATAGTCACAGTTTATTGATAAAATGCCAAATCTACAAATGAGGAGGTACTTTTAATCGCTTGGGAAGGAATCCAGTGGCTGCAGTAATGTTATAAGAACACACCATCTCTGAAGCGACACTAAAATCCAAACCAAACAAACCGTACGATCCAGTGCAATAGCATCCTGAAAAATAAGCATATACCTAGAAACCTGATTGTGACCCACCCCTAAGATTGTAGACTGTTTTATTCAATTTGTTTGCGCCCTCTCTCTACAAGCACTGCACCATTAACATTTAATTTTTAATTTTTTAGTTTTATGTAAAATCACCCAGCTCTAGGTTAGGGTTTCCAGTTTTTCCAATGTCTAAATTTTGGAATATCAGATGGAAATGCCAAGATGCGAATAAATGTAAAAATGCACTTAAAGAATAACACGCACAACTGAGTAGGATAAACTTTTTAAAGATGAACGGATACACATGTACTGATGAAATCTCAATGTTTTTTCTGTCGCAACATTAATGGAGTAACCAACAAACCGATTTCATTGAGCAACATCTGAAATGTGGTTTTGGTCATTCAAAAATTCCAAAAGTCTTGATCAACTGCGTTCCCAATAAGCATTCTCCTGCGTCCAAGAGCAGGATGGCGCGACTGCACTTACTGCGTGTTCTAAGACGCAAAAAAGTTCTTAAACACAAAAAAGGGCTTCTTTTAGTGCAGCAACTTCCATTTTTCTTTTGATATTTGCCACCAGTTTATCAGGAAGAGAAGATTTTGTTAAAACGGTGCTTTATTCGCAAATATTTTATGCGATATTCCAGTTTGGTGCTTAAATTCAAGTTGCATCTTTGGATGGAAACATGTATAATGATTGGGAAAACGTTCCTCTTGGATTAGGGCTTTGTCATGAGTCAATTTATCATCCAATTATAATAAATAACATACGAAATAAAAAAACTATATGGCTTCCTCTGTAGAAATACATTAGAAATTCATTTCAAAAGTTAGAACAATTGACAAATACACTAATATTGT
This sequence comes from Danionella cerebrum, assembly GCA_007224835.1. Lineage (NCBI taxonomy): Eukaryota > Metazoa > Chordata > Actinopteri > Cypriniformes > Danionidae > Danionella > Danionella cerebrum. Next base: position 202,764 of record SRMA01024144.1, on the reverse strand, counting down.
CACATTCGACGTATGTGTCGACGAATCAACAAACGTAACGTCATTAAAGTTAATGTGAAGCAGAGAAATACATCTTTTAAATTCCCTCACAATGAACTTCATGGAGCAATACGATTCAGTCCAGTGTCTACGTTGATTTTTGAAGTGGTGAAACAATACAACAAAACAATTTAACGGCTCATACTGACTTACGCGTCTTTCATTTGTTTCCAATGATGCCCATGTTATTCAGGAATGTGAAAGCGGTTGAGAATGTACACGTCACGGGAGGGTTTCTTTTCGTCCTGCTTGAAATGAAAAGCACATTGTAAGCTCTTAGTGGACGAGGGTTGAGAAGGGCTCGGACACAATCGTAATGTGTTTCATGTGACTGTGACTGAGAGAGGAGTGGTGTGTAAGAGGACATTGGATTTGTCACACTTCAGCACTAGCGTTTTATTTGAGGTTTGAATTTGTAAATTGGGTCTGTTTTACGTAATAAACATGCACAGTTGTTCAAACGAAAAGGACTCTGTTTGTGATTTATGTTTGAAATTTAATTGAGATGTGAGGCTGGTACCGCTTTAATTGAAGCTGTAGTTCTCACTGGTGTCATACTCTTGTAAGTCCGGGCTGAAGTTGAGGCGGAAGGTCTTGGCTTTGACATCTTTGGCTGAAAGAGGTGATCGGGCGCCTGAGGCTTCACCCTTAACGCTGCTGGTTTCTCCTCTGATAACTGTCAGAATACAATAAAGGAAGTACAGTAGAATGTCTGTTTATTAGATTAATGAACCAGAATACATTTCAGATGTACACAACAATTGCAACTAAAAAAATTAAAGATTAGTAATTGTGTAAATAAAAGTCAAACTACATCTTGCATCAACCCCCTGCACTGCCCCTTACAGTTCAAGTCTGGCTGAGACTTAGAACGAATATATCTCTTTTTTTTAAATAAATATGAGAAACTGATCTGCAATGTAAATTTTTTAAAAACCTGGAACTTTCATTTTCATGTCATTTGAAATCATTAATAAAGAACGGTGTATTCAAAACGTAATAATAATGAATAAAACAAACTAAAGAAACACAGGAAGACGTTGTGCTGTTTAGAATAAATGACACTTATCTTAGCTAAAAGGCACACACTCATACAATAATGTGTGTATTTTACTGTTGAGACGCAGGACAGAGATTAACGTCATAGAAAAAAAACACAAAAATAAAATGTGATTCTGTCGAACAGCTATAATTACACAGATTTATTCTTATTTCTTTTGTAAACATTCCGAACAGATTTCAGCCTGTGTTCTCACTCCCAGTAAAACCCGTCTGCGAGGCAGACCAAGACAAAGCACATCTTCAATGTTTGGTTTACTCGTTTTTATAAAGGTTGGGAAGAGTGAATCTTTTTTAAACGTGATTGCTTCAGAATTTAAAATGTTTAAAACAAATAAAAATGGTATTTATTTTTTAAAAATGGCTACAGCCAGCTGTAACTTTTCTCAGCTAGAAATCAAGATGATTTGGGATGTACCTACTGTATCGTTAGCGTGGACCTAACTTTGGGGGAACAGATCTCTACACAACACGAGTAAGTAATTACTTTGCTTCAACTCTGTTTGAAAACTTCCTTTTCTTCCTACGCCAAAGCTTAAAAAAGCAAGATTATGATACCATGCAGAATTCAGTCTGTGAAGAACATTTAAAACCCAGGCGTTGGAATTAGCATAAAGCGCTATTTGCTAAAAAAAATCTAATCAAAAATCGATTTCAAAACAATGTCAGAATGAAACAGTCTTGAACAATACAAATCTGTTTGATAAAAAAAGTTAAAATGCAGACAATACTGTGTGGACTTACTGTTGAATTGCAGGACAGAGATTAACTCAAGTAGAAAACAGACACAAAACTAAAATGTAGAAGACGGTCTGATGGCTATTTTTACATGGTTTACACATTTTTAAACCAATGTTTTTACTCTAGAATATGAAGGGTTGGATCCTTCTATCTTTTATTTAATACTTACATTAAAACGTCTGTCGTAATAGTTCGTGGCCATTTGAAACGGCTCAAGTTTGCTTCCCATCTCTCCAAAATTTAATTTATATTCAGATGGGAAGTAAGTGTCGTTTCAGATATTATTTCAAGGATTCAGGGATTAGAGCATTGGTGCTATGTACAATTCCAAAAATCATTTGTTCATCGATTTTTCACTTTTGCTACAGCAGAAAAAACTTTTTTTTGTACTTTTTTTTTTTACAAATGGCACTTAAAATCCAGACGGAATTCATCTATGAAAGGAGGCGTGAAGCATGTGCACGTCTGACCTGGTGCTCGTACACACTCCTCTCTGTGCCGCTGCTCCCAGGCTCGACTCTTGCAGCTCTTGCTGCAGTAAAGCACCCGATGGCAGCGACCGCACGGCGTCAGCAGTACACCGACCGAGCGGCCACATTCGAAACAGAACCTGAAGCCTGGCCTCCTGAAACAAACACAGAGGTGCTGCGTGAGTCGTCCTTGAGTCAGGAAGGGATTGCTCTCTACTGCTGCACTACCTGCGCTTGCTGAGGAGCGTTCTGCTGCTGATGATCTCTGCAGAGCTCAGGAGACTGCTGGACACACACCTCTCCTCTGACGGAACAATTATCATTTCCTTGATCTTCCACAAATCTTTTTTTTTTTTCTTTTTTAAAATGTAAATAAGCTTTACCTCAATAGCAAATTTGCATTCATTATTTACCGGTACATCTTTAAAGTGCAACTATAGCAACGTAAATGCATTTAATCTGCTTTTCAAACACCACGATTATTTTCTTATTCATTGCTTTTATTTATGTTTATTTGGCTGAATTTACTGCATATTTTGTATTTTTCAGAAAAAAAAAACATCTGTAATGTTTGTATTTTATTACCAGAATAAAATGTATTTTCAAAATGCAAAGTGAGAACAGATCAAAAACAAATTAAGATTTCGGTTACTACCTTTAAACCAGCATCAATTCTTCTAGGATTTTGTAGGATTTTAGTTAGGTGTGTGATCCACCAAATATACCAAACATGATGCTCAATGTATTTTGAAAACCAGTCATGAACTGAAACAGAAACAGCTGTGTAGGAGGCTTAAAACTTGGTGGGATCAGCCAAATTCTGCTATCAAAATGAGGTTGAGAAAATTTGGAAAAAAATGAAGGAAATATATTGAAATATTTTGAACTATTAATTTAATTTAGAAAATGTTATTTAATTGTAAATTGTGTGTTATATTATTTTTAATCATTTAAACATCACTAGAATAAACTTAACAAATATATTGTTTTTTTTTCTTATCTTTATATATTTTATTTAAGGTATTTTATTTTATATTATTTTTCTGTTCTGCATCCTCACTCACCCAGACTCTTTTCACTCTCTCGTCTGACAGCTCCTTCTCTCAGGAGATCTCCCATAAGGCCGAGCAGCTGGCAGCGGGCGGTGTAGGCCTGTCTCTCCTGTTTGCTAAGAGCGTGGTAAGGGGTGTGTGCCATACGCTGGTTCTGTAGAGGACAGGAAGTAGTGTTTTATTTTGCTCATGCTCATCAATACCGCTGTTGTTTCTGAGGCGATATAAATAAAGTTTGAGGGATCGGTGGCTTGAGCACTGAGAGGTGATGGGGGGGAGGGGGGTCTGCGATGCATGATGAAAAACCTGACCTGTTGGAATGTGATGTGAGCGTAGTCCACGGCGGTTCCCAGAGTGCACCTGCGACCCTCATGCAGCAGAACCGGCATCAGAATGTCAGCGCCGGCTTTCACCAGCTTCTCCAGCTGCAGCACACACACACACGCACACACACACACACGCACACGCACACGGATACAAACAATGCCCCACTCACGCTTGATCTCGCAGCAGATGTGAAGGAGGACAAGACTGTACACATTGTGTATTCAATTGTGCCTTTTATGTCAAACAAACTTAAATAGATTATATATAAAAAAAATTATTCTTTTGTTTTATTCATAAAAAGCCTCAAAACTGCAATATTTATTAAAAAAACTGGGTAAATGCTGCTCAAATTGAATTTGATTTTGTCTAGAATAATTATGCTTCATTTACTTTTATTTTTCAATTAAAAAAATCTAATTTATTATATATTTACTCATTAATCTATTAATGTATTATTTTACTTACTTTTTAGTTTGAAAAAATAAATTAAAAACAAGACTAAAAACCATTCAAAATAAAGCTATTTTTAAATGAATAAATCAAATGGCAACATTATAATAAACGCTAATGAACAGGGGAGTAACTTTTGAAACCATCATTGGAAAAAATGGAATTTTAAAAGTTTTGAGACTATGAAGCTAAGAAGGCTAGTGTCTAGTTTGATTTGAGCATAAGAGACTATGCATTTGATACCATCCATACACTAGGGGGCAGTGTTAAGTCAGATTTTTTTCTAAATGATGGAGAGAAATAATGTTCAAATATTTCTTTTTTAAAATGTGAGTAAGGGATAATTGTCTCCGAGTAAATATTACATTAAACAAGAAGACACGGAAAAGAAGTTTCAGAAGTGACTAAAATCACTCCAGATACAATTAAGCTCCTAGACGACTTTGTATAGCAATATATTGTGCCACAAAATATTGTTACCCTGCTACTAATGAATAAAATATGAAGATGAACCTTTACGAATTACAAGTACATGCCAAAAGTCAGACTCTTATTTTGTAAATATGCCCCATTCTCAACATATTCCCATGATTCTCTAGTGGCTTAAAGAGATATAATCCTCACCAGCTTGACCAGATTGCGCTGTTGTGGCCCACGGTCATAGTTGATGTTGGCGAGGGCACACAGTGCGCTGCCCACTTGGCGGGTCAAACGCAGATTTGGATCCGCCCCTCGAGACAGAAGCTCATCCACAGCCTGCAAACAAACACACAAAATGTTTAACTTTTATTTATGCGCTCAGGATTTTACAGGAAGTGATGTCAGAGGCAATCTCACACCAGGTCATTTCCGCTAGCGATGGCCAGGGAGAGAGGTGAGTGACCGCTCCACACTTCATTGCGACTGGCATCACGAGACAGAAGAAGCGCCACCACATCTCGAGCAAACTGAAAACATGAAATATTTCACCCACTGGAACCTTACCTTGAGCCCAGCGTGAGCTGGAGACACCAGCAGAACCAGTCCAGTGCTAAATCAGTGAAGCAAATCGATGCGTTCATCTCATAAACAAATATTTGTACCTACCATCAAGATCTTGAAAGGACCAAAGCACTTTAGGTTTACTGACAGAATAAATGATCCATCTTACAGCATACTCTGAATCTCTCTGGCAGGCCACATGGAGTGCCGTCCTCCCTCCCTCCTGAGGGAACTGCAGCGGAGGAGCCTCACTGAAGGACCCATGGATCCCAGAGCTCAGCACTCGTCGATCGTCCAGAGAAGAGAGCTCACACTGCAAGCGATGGGACCACAGGATTCATTAGAGACACTTGAGAAGAGCAATGGCAGCATTAAAGATTTAAACACTTCCATCAAAGTCTCTTAAAGTCAGAGGATAAAAATGTTAAACCTTCTGCCACAAATAAACTATTCCATAATTAACATTAGCTTCAGGGAGAATGGATAGATCCTTCATCAGTAGAAGGGATCCCATATCAAATCTAAACTTGTGTTTATGTAAGGGAACGGATGGCCAGACCTTATCCAGGGGGTACGCTTCATGGGCGTCCTGAGCTTTAAGGTCTGGGTCAGCCAGAGCGTGCAGCAGAAGCTCTGTGATCTCCGGACCCTCAGCTCCTGGTAAACCTGCAGCGATGTGAAGCGGGTACAGACCCTTCAACTGAAACAAACAAACACGACCAGCAGAAAAAAGAAACAAGGTTGAATGGTTCATCGGGTCAATAAATTGATAGTTTGTATATTATATATCATTTAATTCATAATACATAATAATAAAGTAGACAACAATTAAATGATGTTGTATTTTGCAGGCAATGTTTTTTTAATTTACAAAAAAAATATGCAGCCACAAAAAAAAATGAAAAAAACGAAACCTAAACAAAAAAAAAATCAAAATAAATAATCTAAACAAAAACTAAACCATAAAAATTAATCAAAAAGCAAAGCAAAAAATGCCAAAAAACTAAAAAAAGTCAAAGCATTTAAACTGAATAATAACCTAGCAAAAACTAAATTAAACAAATAATGTTAAACTATACAAAAAAATTATATTCTAAAAAAACAATGCAGTAAAACAAAATAAATCAAAAATAAGTGGCAAACTACACAAAAACCGAAGCATAAAAAATAAACAAAAGGCAAACCAACAATAAAAAAAACTACATCATAGAAAAAAAATTTAAATTAAATAATAACTAAATCTTAAACAAAAACAAAAAACTAAATCTTTAAAAAAAAAAACAAAAATTAAACAAAAAAACACTGTTCTAAAAAAAGATGACTATAAACAATGACTATTTATCTAAAATAATATTTTTTATTTTATAGGGTGGCACAGTGGGTAGCACTGTGGCCTTGCAGTTAGAAGGTTGACTTTCCTGGAAGGAGTTTGCATGTTCTCCCTGTGCTTGCGTGGGTTTCCTCTGGGTACTCCGGTTTCCCCCACAATCCCAAAAACATGCGGTTAGGTTAATTGAATAATCTAAAATTCCACTTAGATGTGAATGTGTGAGTGAATGTTGCCCTGTGATGGACTGGCGAACTGTCCAGGGTGTACCCCACCTCTCGCCCAATGTGCGCTGGAGAAGCAAAGCAAAATAATTAAAAAGTAGGAAGCAAAAAAGCATTAAAACTATTTAAAAGTAACCAAAAGAACAGCATATAACAGAGTAAAACTAAAAAAAATGTAAAAATTAAAAAGTATCAAAAAACATGAAAAAAAAAACCTCTGGGTATCCAGCACCTCTGGAGGTAGAGGGATGTCAGTGCGAGCCCCGCACTCCAGCAGCCGCCGGACGCCCATCACATGAGAAGCTTTCACAGCCAGGAAGATGACCGGCATGGGAAATATTGAAGCATTCGGGTCCGCTCCTCGCTCCAGCAGAAGCTCGATGGTGGCCCAGCGCTTACGATGTCTGACAAAATAAAGTGGTATTTTCGTTCTGAGCCAGAAAATCACATCATGAGATAAACAAAACATAATAAACAACCCAGGAGCTCTCAAAAACATCTATCATCAGACTCACTCCGTTTTGAGCAGAGCCATCGCACGGACAGTCTCTTGTGCATCACTGGGCCTCAACCTTTGAGTCTGTGAGAGCATCTCCGCGCTCTTCTGCAGGATCTCCTCAGTCACCTCGATGGGGAAACTGGCCATGGAGCAGGCCGAGTCAAAGTTCCACTCATCAAACCTCAGGCTCTTCTCAAACTCCTTCTTCAGATCCTCCTCTGGCTCCTCATCCCTCTCTTTCCACGAAACGCATCCGAGCGAGATTGACCCATCATAAACTTGAATGGATCGCGGCCTGCTAGCTGCTTCTTGGGGTTCCTCAGACATGTGGACCTCTTCTGATTGGTCAGCGTTTATGTCATCGTGTATTCGCTCTTTGGTATCACAGTAGTTTTCTGATTCCAAAACTAGTTTGCTCTGTTCTGGTTCAACTTTGGCTGCTGAAGTGGAATCATGGGAAATGTAGTCCTCTGGATTGCCCTTTAACAAAAAGGACCACGGAAAGGAATGAACACCCAATAAAAGACAAACTAGAATTCCCATGGTGCACTGGTGCTTCACCTGTGGATCTAAGCTGCTGTTTTGAGTCACTTTCTCAGCCAGTGTCTCATGTAAAGAATGAAGAGGGTAGTAGAGGACGCCGCAGGCAGACAGAGCCGACATGCCCTCATCATTGAGCTGGTTAACATCAGCACCGCTGTCCAGCAGCATGTTGATGACATCATCATGACAGCGAACCTGCAGCCACACGTTAACCATCAACTTAGAAATATTGCACTGGGAACGTGACGCTGGTAAAATTTAAGAAATACCAATGCTGCCCTCTGCTGGCAAGTACAACCCACTGTTTAACTAGAAAGAAGACAAATTGCATACTTTTATGCATATATAATGAGGGTGTAACATTACAGTCTGCTCACGATACGAAGGGTCTTATTTGAGCATTTCATATCATCAATCCACTGGGGGGCAGCACTAACTTAATAAGGTTTTCTCTTTTAATCTAAATGAATTGATTATAAAGTTTCTCTTTTAAAATACGTAATGAGCATAATTGTTTCCTGGTAAATAATAAATAAAACAAAATTAAGTAAAACAAAGGTAAAGAAGTTGCAGAAGTAACTAGAAGCACAAGTACAAATAAGTAAAATACCTGCATTAAATTGATTGTATATTATTTCTATTCAGGAGAAAATATACATAAAACCTGATTGCATTGTTACCTGATGAGGTCCACAAGCATCCAGATTGGATTCTAGACAAACTTGCATATTGTCCCATTAAATATGCGACACCAGAAACAGCGAGATCAGGGTTTGTTCAATCTTACTGTGGCTGCTATGAGAGCCGTGTGCCCCCGTGCATCGCTCACATCCGGATGCACTTTTTCATCACGAAGAATTCGGAAAATGCTCCTAACTTCCCCCTGTGCTGCTTCCCTGATCAGTCTCTCGGAGATCCGCTCCAGTGGTCCTCGATCTGCAAACTGAGTTCTGGTCATGTTCACAACAGCAGAGACATCCCAGTCCAAATCTTCTGCCTCAAACCTGAACAGAACAGAAAAAAAGGTAAAAATCTTTAAACAAAAAAACGCTTTCAGAAATATAAATAATGAAAAAAAGTTTACAAAAACCAAAGTGAACAAAAATCTAATCATTATTTTACGTTACTATCTTTTCCCTTCAAACCAGCATCGTTTCTTATAAGTGCACTTGCACACAGTCAGAGATTATAAAGGGAGTGCAGTCCAATGTATGAACAAGCGATTATACCAAACCCTGGATTGAAAGGAAGTCATGAACTGACACAGAAACAGCTGTGTAGGTGGCTTAACCCTGGGTGTGGAATAGCCAAACTCTGTATTTCAAGAAGCTTTCTCAACATCACCTTGGTAGCAAACATTTGTTATAAATACATGCATCTGGAATCATGAAATAGAATACAAATGCTGATGCTGCCCTCTGCTGGAACAAAAGAATTCTGCAACAAAATTGACTTTAGCAGCAACTACCGTAATCATTTAGCATGTTGAAAACTAGTTTACAGTTTAAGCGTAATATAACCAAGCTATGTAAACATTTAACTTAAGCTACATTAAAATGTAAATAAAAAAGCATTAAAAAGGCCCCTGTGACACTTTTCAATACTAAAAAGTATACACTTTTTACAGTTAATAAATTTATATATATATATATATAAAAATCTGTATTGTACATTATCTACATCCGTATACAACAATGTATTAAATTAAATATACAACAAAAATAAAATAAAGGACTAATATCCATCCGGACTATTATCTGATCTGTCTTAGAGTCATGAAGTTCTGCAAGTCCCAACCACCAGCTCAAAGCTGTAGCTAAAGGTGAGATACGCCCTCTACAGGTCACCAATCATATTGCCACACTCACTCACCATTCACTCCATATGGAAGAACATGCAAATTAAAGCAAACCTATAAACCCAAAAAGCTCGTATTGTTACCTGTGTCTGTGAATATGTGCATTGATGCGCTGCTGCAGCGGCAGAGCTACTGTTGCTAACTGTGTTCTGATGCCACCAGTGCCAAAGAAGTGCTGGTCCAGCTCTTGTCTGAGACCTCTCGGGATAGGCAGATGGTCAGAGTCTGTGGAGTAGCTCTGGATGTCTGGAGGCAGTACAAAGTGCTCCTCATCCTCTAAAAGACCTTGATCTGTCTCAAGGGGCTCCACGTGAAGTTTCCAATCAGTCTGGGGACGTTTTCTCATGTATTCTGGGAAATCTTGTAAACTGAATCCATCCGCTAATGTGCTGCACATTCGGAGCAGCCTCTCTCTGTGCCACAGCCCAACATCCTGGCACCCATCTGGGTACGTCATGACACCAGGACCGAAGCGCTCACCAGCATGATACAAACCCTGCAGAGCAGAGGAATGAGTTTTCATCTACTATACGAGCAAAAGAAGAATATGTGAATCTCTCACCTGAAACATCGATCCATCTGAGAACACATGCACGCCGTATCCCTCTTTTTGATTCAGATAAAACTTTCCAGTGTATTTGGACCCATCTGGCCAGCAATAAGTGCCTTTGCCATGTCGATAATCCTTGAAAAACGAACCTTTGTAAAACTGCATAAGATACAGGGAACTAGATGATAAGTAAAAGACATTTTAAAACCAAGAGTTCAACTTTGCTTTAGGAAAAGTATGTATTTGTTACTTTTTTCAATTTACTAAGTGCTGAAAAGTGATTAACTCACGATTTGCACTTGCAGTACAGTTGAAAGGCTTTAAACAGATTATGTTTATGCTGTAGTTAGTTCGTAATCATTCTGGATCTGTGTTTGGGATAATTGTCCTGCTCCAGAAAATATTTGTGCCCAATCGGTGCAGAGTCCCCACTTCCTGTTTATTTATTAATTTTTTTTTTTTTTCTGAAAACTCTTGATTACTTTACTTTTTTTTGAGCTTCAACACTTCTGGCCAGAATTCTGACAATTTATCTCAACTCTTTGATATTTCCGTACGAAAATTTGGTTTATTTTTCTAAATCCACATGTAAAGAAATAGTAAAGTACAGTGGTACCCCAAGATACGAATGCTTCGAGTTAAGAAATGTTCGAGATATTCGCAGGAAATTTTTTGCTTCGCGATCCGAAGAAAAATTCGAGATATGAACAATTACAAGCTGTTCTGCTGTTTTCCTGTATTATCATTTATTACACCAACAATGTCTAGATTTAAGGATTGAAGAAAAGTTACTTGATTTTTCTGTTTTTTTTTTTCATCTACTTTTACTGTTGTTTCTGAGAACTGCGAATTGCGAGCTGTTCAAGATACGAATTGTTCGAGATACGAACGTCACCCTGGAATTTCGTATCTCGGGGTACCACTCAAATCTTTCAAAATATTTTAAATAAATTAACCACTTACAAACGCCAGGCTTGGATTAAAATCCAATAAGAAATCTTAATACACACATAAATATATTTAAGTTATTCTCTGTGAAGTGAAGCTTAACATCGTTAACATTAGGTTACCTCTCCATTTGTCCATGTGAAGACACCAGAGCCGTGCTTCAGGTTATTGACGAACTCCCCCTCATACCTGCATCCGTCCGGCCATTCCTGGACCCCATGTCCGTTTCGTTTGGAAGAAATATCTCTTTCCCACATTGTAATTTAAACTCTACGTATCTAGTTCATATCATAACTCAATAAACGTCTGTCTTTTAACTTGGATAGCGGCGCTAATACTTCGAGCGGTTACCATGACGACACAAGTCTCGGTGCGTAAAGTAGTAAAATATTGTGTCGAGGTGTCACGTACTACCTTTTAGAATTATTTTAATTGAGTCCTAACACAAACTGTAATTAAACGGGTCTCTTTTTGTTCTCCACACCATAAAAATTAAAGAGTCGACCCATTTCCAAGGTTTGTTTTTGTTTCAAGTGACTTGTTAATATATAGTTTGTAACGACACGCAGCTAAGCAACGGCGATAACCCAGGGCTCCATTCCTCGAGAGCGCATGCGCAGATTTTATACATTATTTATACATCAGTACGTTTCCACACACAAGGCACTTCACTTAATTGTATTCATTACATCGGTTTATGTGAAACAATACATCATTAATGAGCCACCCTGACCTCATTTGAGAGCCAGGTGTTCAGCAAAGTGTCGTGACCACAAAGCCTCTTCAAACACTTGATACTTAATTACTAGAGAATACTAGAGAATTTTTAAGCTTGATCAAAAACTTATGACAGGAAAAAAAACTACTTCTGAGACATTTTCAACTCAGGTTACAGGTAGTAATAAAATACTATTCACAGTAAATCATAGAATTATTAATATTCAGCAGTAAATCTCTTTACTGTTCTTTGCTGGTGGAATACTTTTCCAAGCCCAACATGAAAAATGGACAATATCTGTACTTTAAAAAAACTTGACACTTGGAAAAATGTGTTAAGCACTGAGGTCATGAAAAAAAACTTTTAAGCATTGGTTTTGGTAAAGCTAGAACCTCTTTTTTGAGCGCTTTCAAATAACTTCTTGTTTTTTTTCCCTCAATCTCTAAGTTTCTTAGGTCTCATGAGCAAAACGTGTGTAAAAATGTGTAAAATGCAACAATAACCCACATAACAACCAAGGGACTTGAAGTTGAATGTCTGAAAAAGAAAATAATTTCTCTTGAACTTGATTAGATAAATCATCTACAAAAAAACACAAAGTAAAAGATTGAGGTTGGACTGATGAGTCTTCATTTGCATGTTAGGTTCGAAACTGTTTGTAAAAGTGACATAAGCAATGATTCACTCTTCCTTATATCAGTAGCTCAGGTCACGAGAATATGGCTTCCAGTACACATAAAAAAAATATACAACATTATTTAAAAATATTACACTTTGTTTATCTCCACATAATAAGTGCAAGAGTTTTGGGAGAGAAACTCAGAAGTACAGGACATTCAAACTCATGCCCGCAGGCAGAAAAGATTGTCACCATTATTTAAAAGTATTTCCACCCTGACCAACAGGTTTTTCCAGATTACAAATAGGTCAGTAATTGAAATGCTGAAAATCACATTAAATAGCAGTAAACAGTGTTTGTTTTCTAAGTTATTAGTAACCAGGTGCAAAAGGTGGTGGATTTAAGTACTCCTGAGGTAAGCGCCCATCGATTGGAATAGCATTAGCAATCGAAGGCAACTCCTGATAGTCATTTTCCATTGATTGTGTAGGCTTGATGCTACCACACTCAAAACCAGTAAAGGTTACATCCACCACACATAAATCCCCAGGGATTTGCTCGTACGTGTGATCCTTTGAATGCTTCTTCTTGAGCCTTTTCTTTATCTCAGCAAGGCTCAAAGCTACAGGTTTTAACAGCTGTTGGTTTTTCTGCTTACTCCGGCCTTCACTGGGCGTGTTTGGTGTTGGCCTGTCAAAGCCTGAGTGCATCAACCCGTGTGATTTCTCCTCTGTGGTTGTTAGCGGGTGGCTTGATAAACACACTCTGGGTGGTAACTGGGGTGGTGTATCTTCACTGAAAGTTCTATGCTCGCTAAATATCGTTCTTGGCTTTGGAACGGGTTTCGATGAATGATCCTGAAGTAAAAGCCAATGTGTTAAAACGTATATCAAACACATAAATATAAAAGTCACATACACTGTGTTTAGAACTGTGTTACCGTGGTTTGAGCGTTCAAAGAGCCTATGTCCATTTCCAGGGTGGGATAGAGCCTCGCCGATGGGTTTGGCTCTGATACACTTGAATGAAGGGTTTGTTTTTGTCTCGTATCTATACATTCAACGGGTGAATTGCCATCTTTCTTTTGTGGAAATAACAACTCGACGTAGTTGGTTTTTCCACCCTGCGCATATCACGAGCAAAAGAATCAGATTACAAAGTGTTGCTGGTGAAAATATGCATCATCTACATCATCAAATATCTATCTGCTGATGAGGTAAACAAGCAATGTTTAGTAGATGACGAAGCAAAAGTATACAAAATAGGGCAACTGCACAACTGAATGTTTAAAAGAATGAGGTGTGTTTCAATTTAACCAACCCAATAACACACAATTATCCACCCGCCAATTCAGGCCTAACTTGATGGATAACCATAATTCAATGTGACAGTCAATCATTGGTAAGTATCCGTACCTGTTCGCAAGCCACTGTCAGCAGTTCACTGTAGGGATGAATGGGGTTTCTACAGTGGAACGCCACCAAGTCATGGAGGGAACCATAATGCTTATTTTCTCCCACTATAATAAACTGGTTATCTGGTAAAATGTCAATCATGAAGTGTCTGAAGCGATCGTCAGCTCTACAAGAGACATATTAACAGGTTACGACCTTTGAAACAGATATATTTACACTGTTACTGTAATATCGCTTCCTTATGTTCACAACAATGGACTTTTTCATAAAGGCTTACCGGTAAGATAAAGTATACCCAACTCTACTCTCACTCACTCGAATGAGGAAGTAACCAGGTGGCTTGGAAATTAGCATTTCCTCCGCAGCCCTTAAATAGAAGAGCAGAAGAGCAGTTTATCATTTGAACAAAGCAAACCAGATTTTCAGCTGAGTTCAAGATTCATGTAAAACAGTGTTTGAATCCCTACTTCCTGGAAATTTTGCCATGAAACCATTCTGGAACAATTCCATTCTTTAAAATGCAGTTACGTTGGAAATCTGTGAACCAACTGAATGCTGCATCAGTGCTGCGACAAGGTAATGGAACAGCCATGACATCCAGCTCTTCCTGAATCCACAAATAACAGAATGATATGCTGTACAGTATAGATAGACATGCTCATTAAATAAAGCACAGTGTGATTATTCCTGAAAATCGCAACTTCTGTTCAGCGTATACAATGTAATTTTCTAAATATAGCTTTAAATAATCTAAAGAAAGGACATCTATTCCAATACAGTAATAGATATTAGAGAGTAGGTGAATGAACAGAGCAAAAACCAAAGGCTATAGTAGATTTCCTGACATATCTCTGTGTCAATAAATATTTATTATAGATCAGGATCAAGCAAGTTCGAACTTTGCCTATATTCCATTGACTCTGAAACAGATGTTTGTTGAAACAAATTATTAAATATAAATATTGTTAAAACCCATTAGTTAAAAAACAAAAGTAGTCAAAATAACAACGTACTCACCTGCCAGGTTAAGCACACACGCTGAAGTGACTGCTGTCGACGTTACCCCACCTATTAAAATTTTTGTATGAGGAGTGGTTTCAAAGTTTGAACAAAAGGAAACCAGATATATAGACAAAGTATATCACCAGTCTTTCGTTTTAGTGTTTTTAAGCTTCTTGTGATGTCGGACAACACTAATACCAAATGTATTGGTCGACACGATGCGGACGTTAATTGTGGTTCAGTTTGAATTATTCATGGCGCAGTAAACGTTCGCCCTAGCCAAATTATATAATATTCATTAGACGACCGATTCCATTGGCTGTCCTTCTGTAGTCGCTTCGCCAATCAGCGAACTAAGGAAGAAGAACGTAGTTAATATTTATTACCAGATCTTTAGCTAGTTTAGTGAGTACTCGCAGTCGCAGAGTGCACCTATGTAAAGAAATACATATGTTTAGTTCGTCTAATTGCTCACTTATTATATAAACACTTTCAATTCAATGACCCAACAAGTTGTGTTTAGTGTAATGTTGTGCTAGGTCATCCACGAGACCAAGGGTATGTCCCAAACGGCGCCCTTCGTCTTAATAGAATACATGAACTGTATCAGGGCACTGGACACTAGGGTCCAGTCTACAATGGTGTTTGTTTGTTCTTTATATTGTACCAACAGTACAGTGAAGTGACAGGAAGAGGGGGGAGGCTGGGAAATGACGGTGTGTTCGGGAGTCAAAACCAAGTCGCCCTGCACAACCGCGCATATAGTGGCGCATCGTCCACTATACCAAGGGTACTGGTCCGCCATTTTTGTCAGGTGACACCTGCGTTGCTATGGTTGCACATTAAACAGAACGACTCCTACCAAGAAACCAAAACTTGCCAAATTATTTTCGGGGGTTTGTTATTCTGTTTTATTAATAATAGTTGTATTTTTTTAGCATTTTGTAAATATTTAACCCCAAAACAATTCAAGTGTGACTCCTGGTGGAAACTAAGAATACAAACAAAATGGCTGCTGCACCCAATGTGATGACACCTCCTCCTGCTTGATAGTATATCACAGATAGACAGGCAGACATTTATAATAACATATGTTTTAAAAAAAATATAGGTCTTAGAGAATTAGCAAAGATACTGGCTTAGTTTTGATTAGCTGAATTATTGGAGGGAAATTACATAAATTTTAAAAAGAGGACAATCTGGAGTTTGCATTTGGTGTAAAATCGTATTCCACGAATAATATGTCGTTAATTGTAATAATAAATTGATTCGACTTGAATTTCAATCTCAATCAATATGTATCTTTAGTATAAAAATAAAAAATTTCAATATGATTAATATAAGTGAATTTAAATTGGATTACTTATCAATATCAACTTTAATATATCACAGTATGTTTGCTCCAAACAAGGAAAGTCTTTCAGTTACTATGCTGCCCTCAACTGGTACCAGTCTCCAAAAATTAGATGAGCTAACTTTTGACTCATTTAAATCGAAACTCACCCCTTTAAATGTGCGTTCACTGACTGAGCCCTGCTGTCCGAACAGCGCTGCCTTTTAAAATTCAGTTTTCTTCTATTTCTATAAGTTGAAGTGTAATGCTTTTATTCCTTGTTTTTTTGTTTACCTCGAATCTGTTTAGTTCTTCTATAAAGCTGTGCAACATACAGGATTCAGCTCCCTACACATCCACAATATTCACAGTATTTCACATGCAGCATGCTGCTAATATAAAGGATTTTTCTGGGGGGAAAATAGATTTCATCCAACAGATTTTTTATACAAATTTATTAAACAGAAAGTGTAAAAGAAATGTTTGTGGCATTTTCAACATGAGAACAAGAATGTCGTGGGGAGAGATAATAATTCTTTGGTTTGGTCCCCGTTTTGTTTAGGTTTGACAAAAACAAAACTCTGCGTTGAAGATGTAATAAACTGCAATGCATTATACAACCACTAGAGAGAGCACAAGATGTACATGGGAGAAAAGAAAACTAAAATTTAAAACGCCTTCATAAATTCCTCAATTCTTCATGATTCTATGTAGCGCAACTTCAAGCTTCACTGAGGTTTGGCCTTCCATGAAACATTTTGGAGGAAAAACTCAACTCGGGTTGTTCGGCTAAATCGCAATTGTTGAGCATGATAAAGCACAAAAGAAAACCCTCAGAGCAAAACTTAAATTATTATTCTGTAAAAGAAGAGGACTCAATATATCATGCGAGTTGGAATGAAGGAGAGTATTTATGGAATGTTAAAAATGGACGTCTTTCTCTCGTCGGCTCTTTATAAGCTGTTGAGCTCCTGGAGCGTTTGATCCAGCACTTGATGCATTCCCAGGTTTTCTTCTTTTGCGGAAGATAGTTTTTCTGCAAACAAAAGAAAATGTTGTTAGATGCTTGTATTAAGCTCACATTAGAAAATTGTTTGGTGTTTGGGACCAAAACCAGTGATTAATGGGGGAAAAAACTCATCGAGGGGTTAGTGGGTCGGTAATAGTGGTGGGCTTCAATAGTATTTAAGTGCACTATTGGAAAAGCGTTCAACGGTGAGGATTAAAAAATGCACAGGTGACCAACGAAACTGTAACCTCACCTTTGTAGACATCGTATCACAACAGATATGACTAGAAATTGCACAAATATTTAATATACAAAATAAATGAAAAAAACAAGAGTATGCAAGTATATTAAATCATTTTTTTTAAAAGATCCACATTTTGGATTCAGATTCTGATTTTTTTAACTCCCTGGTAAGTTAAAATCAACTTAATTTGAGTGTTCATGCATGTGACCATCAAATCAACTCCAGTACATTGTTAAAATAACTGGGATAACCACTATTTTATAGTTTCTTGATCTATCTCTGCAGTTTTATCACATAATATCAACACTACTGATGTCAATACCATGCACCCATCTGTCCCAGTGTTAAATCATCAAAATTAAACAGTGTCCATCAATACATGAGCAGTATTTGTAAAAGAAAAAAAGAATAAACCCTCATCATTCATAAATCTACAAGAATCACTGATTAAATGGTGTTTTTGGATAATGTTTTATAGTTTTTATGCTGTACGTGTTGTGGCTGAGTTAAAGACGGATTGCTGGTGATTATGAAGAGATGAGTTTGTGAGACCCAGTGTAATGACTGATGCAGTGACGATTCTTTCTGACCAATCAGTGAGCGCAACAACCCGCTTGTCAGAGAAAGTATCACCTTGGCCCGACATAGTCTGCTTTTAGAACCTCATGTGTATGGAAATGTATGGGTAAAGGGTACAGAACGTGGTGGAAAAGCCCAGAAAAGACGAGCCATTACAAAAGACGTTGAGGGGTAATAGAATTAGATATGAGCCAAATCATTGAACGGAACTTTTGTATAAACAAATGAAAAACATAAAAAAACAACATCTTTGTGAACAAACCAAACAAATTGATAATGAAAAACTTACGTACATAATGACGTACTTTGAAAGCACTGCCATATTCAAAAACAATTGTTTTCATCTTTCATAAACACAATATTTCTCTTATTGGCTGGTGAGATTAGCACTTGTTTGGGCTTCGTAGTGGTAAGCACACAACACTTTGATGCTAAATTACAGCTATTATTAAATCAAGTAAACATGAGAATGTCTAGAATGTGAAATTTTTGGCAGAGAGACGAATGTAAATTTCCAAATCGTAAACGAAAACTTTGAATGGAAACAGTGATTGCCCATTCAAAGCTATGTCTGCTAAAAAGGGAGTTTTTTTTATTACGATATATTCATTTTGTTTGTTTTTTTTTTTATTTTGGGGTTTGTTTTCACAAAACTTTGTTGTTTTTTTTCTGCAAATTTACGTTATCGAATTCCATATAGTAAAGCAGCGTTGTGTACTCAAGAGGTACACAAATGCAATGTCGTTTTAATCACTGTAATGTAGACAACGAGCTACTTATTCCGTTTGAACACCGACTGGAGAAGCAATTCAACTCAAATAGTGTTAGATTTTACACTGGTACAGTGTTTCTGGAAGTCCACACCATTGACAACAATAGTGTTGATTTAACACTGTGAGTTTTGCTGATAGATATTTATCTCAATCATGATTGATGTACTTGATGTACTCCCATGATGCCTCGGAACTATGGATCGGTGATCCCCAACCCCTGGTCCGAGTATCAATTGGCACCAGGCCGCACAAAAAAAAAATCTATATTTATTTCCGTTTCATTTATTATCTAATTCTGAACAAAAACAAAACAGCTCTGTTATATCTCCAAGCTAGCAAAATGAGAAAGAAAAAAGCTTTCAAAAGACAACAAATACTAATGCGCTTGTAGTTGTGCTTGAAATATTGAATTATCAATATAAAAAAAGGTTAGGAACCACTGTTGTTGTTTTAAAATAGTGCCTCTAGTGGTGAAGAATACATATGCAACTTTAATTGCCTGTAACTTTGGTAATCCTCAGGTCAATGTTGCATTTCACAATTTGAAATGGCCAAAAGTCACCCAATTTTTTTTAAACATTTGGATACTCTTTTGGTATTTGGAACGAAAGCCATAAATCAAACAATTACTGTAAAACAAGAATGAAACATGAGTGTTTTATTAAAACTACAGGAAATAATGGAGAAATTGCAGAAAGCGTTGAGCAACAGAGTGAAGCAGAGATGGATCTAGAGGGAGGTCATGTCATTGAGGGCATGGTCCAGCTCCTCAGAGATGGCTTTATACTTCAGCTTCTGAGCATAGAGTTCATCTGAAGATCAGCAGGAAAAGCAGGAAAGTGAAGAGAAGCCAATGAAAGAGAGAGAAAACAAGGAGTCAATGAGTAAACAAAGATAACTTGTTTAAAAATTATTACATTCTAAGGTCTACCCAGAGAACACATGCTACTAGCTAGCTTTTACTGCTCCAATGCACATTATCTCTCTGGTTGAGTGGCTCTGTTGAAAATTCTTTATTAGTATAATACTTCAAATCCATTGGGACAGAAGCAATACTACGCTATCTATTTAAATGAATCCCATCAAATATATCACAGTGAAGGGAAGGGTTCAAGCTGTTGAAACATGAGGTGGCTCTAAAACAATATGGTGTTGTGCATTTCAAAAGATTTTATGACCGTTTAATAGTCAGGGAGTATGACCCGACTGTGACCCGACATTCACAGCAAACCGTTTTCAACGTGTCCTGCATCTCCACTGAAGTGGAAAGCTTAAAAACACGCTGAGTTCAACACGTTCAGGAGAATCGTTTGTCGCGTTGGACTCCCTGCATCCCTCCCTGGTGTTAAAAAGCACTAAGGGAAACAAGTATGCTGAAGACAAGAGATGAGCGTTGGCGATAAATGCCAGTGAACAATGTGCTGATGAATGCTAGCCTTAAGAAATGCTTTAAACTCAATAATTGGTCACTCGTGTAATGAAAACAGCTCAGCACGCGAAACCTTCCATAGAGCAAAATAACTGAAAACAGTTTGAACGGCGTTTAATGCGGGAGTGTTCAATTGTGTCGCGATAAAAGATCAAAGAACATACATTGAAGCTAAACGTTGTTGAACCCGGACCATGATGAATGTGAATAGGAATTGTTCACACGATCAAAATACATTGTGTCTTACTTGTGGACATCCACCAAAAGTTTCTCAGCAGGACAATGACCCCAAACCCTCTTTGTAAGAAGAATTGTTTGGTTCTGAAATGAAAGTTCAGTCCAGGTTGGGTCTCTCAGCAGGACAGTGGCCCCAAACACTAGGGCTCTATTAGAAGCATTGCATGGTCCTGAAATGGGGTTCAGACCAGATTTGGTTTACCAGCAGGACAGTGACCCCAAACACTGAAAAAATAATTTAATGAAATGGACATTTGCTCCAGGTTTTCCCAGAGGGACAATAACCCGACACTTAGAGTGGCTCCACTAAAAGGACTTTAATGTCCTGAATTTCAATTGTACTAACCAATCTAACACCAAATTTGGAAAGATCTGGACAAGGCTTGTTTGGAGGAGTAGGCCAAAGCTCCCGCTGAAGTGAGTGCACCCCCAAATATTCTGGTTATTTTACATAATGCGTCTAAACAAAGAATGTTTTCTTTGTGTGTGGACATCACACACATCACACACATCTAACCGAACAAGCGATGCTAACAAAAGAGTTTCGGAAAGTCATCTCAGATCCGTTTTTCAAAAGGAGCACGACCAATGAAAGCTGGCTGTCTTGATGATGTGAGTAGGACATATATAGAGCCACCTGGTGGCGCTTATTCCATATTTTCAAAGCGACTTAAACAGGAAACAGGAAAGAAAGAGCGCGCCACAAATCCTCTCATTTCTTCACATTTTTTTCACAACTGCTCGACATCCATGATTTTTTTAAAATGTGTTTGATTTCTTCTCTGTTGTCGTCTTCTTTCCTGTTTCTCCGTGTGGCGTGGAGTATATCTGTTGTACCATAAACACCATCTTCAGGCAGGGAGCATCATTGCAACAATATTTCCTCAACCCTGAGGAAGACCATCCTGCCTAGAAGCTATGGGAAGATTTGTTCGATCAGTGCGTAGAGGCCTTAACTCCAATTTTTGAGGCCATTAACTCGATGCTTTATTTACTTTCTGGTTGTTCCCAAAGACATGAATGACCCAAATGTTTTTTTCAGACACATTTTCATCAAAACCCTTGACTTAGACGAAGATCTGATCACATTTTATGACAAACGTATTAAGAACCAACCAATTTCCAAAATTTTAACCTCTTCTTGGCACTGTATCTACAATGAAAATAGTGAACCACCAAGAAACTGACTGCAATTAATAATCAAAATGAGCCAATTCTCTGACAAAAAAATCTACTTTTTGCGGCTTATCACAACATTCTTCTACTAGAGCATTTGTTTTGAAAACAGCTTCTTGCACTTCTGGGAATTGTAGTTGCATTGAAAGAACAACAACAGACGGACCTCGTGCTATATCTTTTAACTGAAAGAATGATTAATTCATGCGTTCGCACCTTCGAGGTCATCGATGGATTTTTCCAGTTTGGCCACTGTCCTCTCTGCAAACTCTGCACGGGTCTCGGCCTGAACACAATAAGGCAGTTGAAAAAAACTCATCTGGCGTAAGAAAGTGCACTTTATCTTTATAGAATCCTTTACCTCCTTCAGCTTGTCACTAAGCACTTTGATTTCCTCTTCATACTTGTCTTCTTTTTCTGAGTACTGAAACAACGAAATGATAACGAAATGAAAACACACTCTCTTAAAGGTCTGTCAATAGTTTCATCTTCAAAGTGACGAAACATAATCTTGAATTGAGAAAGTTCAAACATAAGTCAGAAGAAGAAAGAGACGTCCACTTACTTTCTCTGCCTGAGCCTCAAGGGATTTGAGGTTGTTGGTAACGTTTTTTAACTCCTCCTCCAAATCACTAGCTTTGCTGTTCCAGACGAAACAACGTTTCAAGTCGTAAACAACAAACCATTGCGGTTTATCAAAGATCGAGAACCACAAGATCATACCATTCCGCGACTTCGGCTCTTTCTTCAGCTCGCTCCAGCTCACCTTCCAGAATCACCAGTTTACGTGCCACCTGCAGCAGAGATCGCTTTCAGATGAACGCTTCAAAAGCTACACATCTGGAAAGAGTTATCCTCAAGGCGCCTCAAACTCACCTCTTCGTATTTGCGGTCGGCCTCCTCAGCGATGTGCTTGGCCTCTTTCAGCTGCATCTCCTGGATCTCCATCTTCTCCTCGTCCTTCATGGCACGGTTCTCGATAACCTTCATGCCTCTGAGGGGAATGGTTACAAGTTGGAGATTCCATTGTTCATCTCTCGTTTCATAGCACCATCTCTTGAAAAAAACAACCTCTATATTCCAATTAAAGCATTTTTATACAGAACATATTTGACATTCCGGTACATTAAAAATGAATCATATGCTATTTGCAGTTGTGCTCGTAATTTGTAGAAATCTTCGATGTCTTGGGCATTTTTCAGAAAATATGAATGATAATCCAACTTTTTTTCACCATTCATAGATAGTTTTGGGTGAAGCATCTCAATACAGACATTCACCAGTATTTTCCCAGCAAGCCAATGACCCCAAACACTCTAAAGTGTGGCTCTGTCAGAAGAATTTTATCTTCCTGAAATGGGGTTCACTCCAAGTTGGGTCTCCCAGTAGGACAATGACCCAAAACACTCAAAGAAGCCCTTTTTAGTCAAACAACTATGTTTTCTCTTCTTAAATCATAACGACAACAGAAACGTTCCAAATGACCATGCTCAATATTTTAATATTTTATATATCCCCCCCCCCGCCCCCCTTTAACATCAATGGCAGCCTGAAGTCTCTTGAGGTAGTTGTCGATGAGGTTCTTTATCTTCTCTGTTCGTAAAGCAGTCCATTCCTCTTGGCAAAAAGCCTTCAACTCTTGAAATTCTTGGGTTGTCTTGCATGAACTGCACGTTTGCGTTCTCCCAATGATACCGAGGTCAGGAGACTGAGATCCACTCCAGAACCTTCACTTTGTTTTGTGAACTTGTTCAAGTAGACTTGGCATTGTGTTATGATTTAAAACATGGTTGTTTGACAATAAACGGCTTCATCCAACCATGATTGTATATTTTTACAGAGTAACCCTTCTACTGGAACACAGACTACAATACTACGATCATACAGTTGAAGATAAGTTACTAGCGTCATTTCCCAAGTAATGTTTGACATTTTTAGCGCATGAACGGTGCATGGAACCCTATATTAATTGCTCTGAGTGTTGTTTTGGGGCTTTTGGTGAATTTTGAGGGGCTAAACGTGCTCGAAAAGTTCCACATTTCACACTCAGGTCAGCCCTGCTGAAAATTTCTGTCTCATTGAGGTTCGGAAAGTAGGTGTGGCTAAATGGCTCTATTGTACTACCTAATACATTTCAGCTTTTGGCACGGTAACAATTTGTCGAATGAATGAATGAAATTCAGCACATGTGCAGAGTTCCGAGACTTATAGATATAAGTAATATGGGTCACGTTTCCAAAATCGACAAGAAGCACAAACCTCTAAAAATGAGAGGTTTACCACACGTCATACTTTAACCTCTTAAGCCCTGAGGCCTATTTTCCGAAAATCCTATACTTTTACTTTTTAAGGCATTTCTCAGCTTTTACAAGGTCTAAACTGCAAATCTTGGTATCAAAATGAAGATAGGTTCTTGGGGAGTGGTGTGGATGAGTTAATTTGACAGTCAAGAACACTGGGTAAGAGTAATTGATGTTGGAATGGCCAAAAAATGAACTCCGCCTAAAAAAAAAAACACATGTTTCCTCCAATATCTCCTTATTTTACTTATAACGAAGCAAATAAACACAATCAATTGTAACCACTACATGTCAAGAACATCTGTAGCAAGTTTGGTGTTCATACTACAAGAAACTAATATTCTGTAAAGGTTTTGATTGAACAAAGTTCAGGCGTAATCCATGTTGGCACAGTTTGGCACAATTTGGCACAATAATTGAAATATGGAAAAAATCTTGTCCAAAGCTTCAGCTACGTTCATAGTCTTCTTTTCTTGCTTACGGGACATGATTTCAGCAAAAAAAACTCCTAAAGAAACGCTGTAAAAGGGGGGTGGAAGCTCATTTACCCATCTTGCTGCGCTTTTGGGAACATTTCATTCACAAACGCTTTTGACGTCGAGCTTCTGCGTGTCCCTACCCCCCGACCATCTGTCCAATCCGGGAGCTCTATATATCGCTGGAAAGCTCTGATTCTATGGAAACCAATCAGCTCAACCATTTTGAGACTGACGGGATCGCCGACGAATCACACGACGCGCAGCGTGGAGAGACCACCTCTTACGCACGGGGAGTCATTCCATATTTGGTGACGTAAGAGGAGCACTGGAGCAACAGGAAAAACACAAAATGGACTTTTCGCGAAGCTATCGACCGGACATAACAACAAACGGACTTTTATCGCTATGGAAATAACTTTTTGTTGAAAAAACGGCAAAGGTAAGACAAGATTTACATGCTTGCTTGGTTTTCGCTGGCGTTTTTTCGTGGAACTTTCGCTCCCTGCTCTGAAATACTTCATGCAATGTTAATGAGTTGCATATCACTGGATTCAGCTGGTTGTTAGCTTTCATTTAATGTAATGGTTTGGGTGTTTCCGTTTATATTGTGGATACATATCGCACATAAACAAAAACGTGGTCATGAATTATACTCCGGACATGTTGTTGTTTATTTGCATGGCGTTCGAGCTGTGGTTCACGAATATGAAATTGAATTAGATACGTTTTTAGAGGAGTTTCCGCTGAACACAACAGTATTTAATATGTGTGGGTTATTCTCAGGGTTAGTGAGCTATGATTGAAAATGTAACGCACAAGGGGGCAAGTCCCCAGTACCGGGGACTCTCGGGCTTAAGAGGTTAACAAACTCCTAGAGCTTTTATCTGTTCATCTCCAAACGTCATCAGTCTTATTTTGAGGTGTATTGGATATAAAATTACAAGGCTTTTTTGAATTCGTTAAGTTATACATGCACAATGGGCCATACTCTGCCTGATCAGTCCCAAAATCACCAACTATGTCATGAAAATAACTATATGGAAAAAAATAACAAGTAAAAATGTCTCAGTCAATATTATTAGTTCCTTCGATGCTTTGGCTTTAGAATAAGTCGCTGTTTAAGATTTAAGATTTTAACTTAACCTAACTGACATTATGTCAGAGAGACAGTGAGAGATCCAGTTTCGGGGAAAAAATATTAACGCTCACAAAGATGGAGAAGGATCCATGTGTTTCAAGTGTTACTGCAGTGAGAAGCATTATCAAGACGTTTAAAGACACCAAAACAAGACCAGCAAAGACAGGAAGCCGAAAACATTTTTAAAAATAGTCCCAAAAACAACTGCCAAGACACTAATTCTGGAAGATCTACAAGGATGTACACCGCGAGTCCCCAACAGAACCCTATGACCCTAACCAGGATAAAGCTGGTACCACTCACAAAAAAAATAACCATGTTCAAATGAAACTCAAAATTCCTTTTCATATGATTAACCATCGGAAAGATAAAGCTAGCGCTTGACAGAAGCTATTTGCACCGCAACTCGCTCCTTCCATCATTATTCCCAAATGAAAGGTTTCCATTCACCTCTCGCTCTCATCTGCTGCTTTCTCCGCCTCTTCTAGCTTCTGCAGGGCAGTTCCCAGTCTCTCCTGAGCCCGGTCCAGTTCCTCTTCCACCAGCTGAATCCTGCGGTTCAGAGCGGCTACATCACCTTCCGCCTGGTGACAAACAAGAAGGTTATTTCTAAACAATTTAAGCCCGGGATATTAAATAATGGTTTCCTGCAGTCGGGATTCTCACAGTGAAGGCAGTTATTACACAACACACAATTAAGAAACAACATTTGTACTGCATTTACAACCAGCACCACCCGCCGGGATTCAAACAAAGATCGGCCTCAGAACGAGCACAATGGTGCCTCTGTCACATTTCTGGGTTTTAAGAGACCTCACGGCCCAAACGCTGGTAATTGCTACTATAATGATGACAAATATCACTGCGGGACTCTCAGAAACTGAGGGAGGATGTAATTCACTCTCGAAATCTCAAAGCCATGGAGCACTATCTGAGTTTATATTCTAGAAGTAAAAAAAAGCGGGAAAGTCAGATAGAAAATGCTAGCAATTTCCACATGGCGCATAATTGTTTATTTATTTTTTTGTCTGGGCTGCAAAAGTTAAAGTGTAATGGAGCATTTGACTAAGATTAAGATGGATATGTTTGAGTTCACTCCTTTTTATTATTTGATGGATTTGAGTAAACGTGTTTTCTTTAGCACAATATTTATTTTAGGAAAATCTACATTTTTTGATCAAAAAGGCCTACATACAAAAATTATATTCAATCATTTTTTCTTCCTGCTTAATCCCTTTTGGGGTTATGGGGTACCAGCGCACATCACGCAAGAGGCGGGGGTACACCCTGGACAGGTCGCCAGTCCATCGCAGATAAAATTTAAATGTTTACAAATGTTTTAACTCCATGATAACAATAACAACATGGCCCTAATTTTTTTTACAACATGCTACAAATCCATATAATTAATATAAATTGTTATTTCTTTTTGAATAAAATGGTTAAAAATGCAATAACAAACCACATCGAAATTGGATCAAGTGGCTAGGCAGAACCCACAGGGAGATATTGGGCTCGTCTGCCCGGTGACTTTGGGATGAATCCAGGGATCTTCCATAACCCATTTTTAACAAAAAAATGGAAAACTAATTTTTTTCATTTATATTTTTTCCTTATTCAGATATATACTTAAAACTATGTTTTTATATTTTGTGGGAAAAAGTATTTTTTTTTCTAAATAAAATTTTTTAGAATATTGGCCTAAAACATTTTGATTTCTCGACCGCACAATTTGACCCGGAGGTTCACGGTTCGTTTTTAATGAATAATTTATATAAATCACATATCATAGTTACATTTCAAAGTTACAGGATCATTTGAGTAGTCTACGTAAGTGACATAACAGCCACTTTAGAAGAAAAACTCGCTTGAAAATCAGGTACAATTTGTGGACGGAAGATACCTTGATTGTTATGATTTTCCACCTCCTCAGTTGCTCATCTTCTTTGCACTGATGGACTTCTTGCACTTTGTAAAAAAACTCGAATGGCACTTATCGCAGTTTAGGGAAAAAAAACAGGACTGCATTACTCAGCAAGTATTGTGTTTTTTGGAAATTTGATTATGGGCTTTTCAAATGTGAACACAATACACATCAGATTTGACACTCGTTTGTGTTTTTTTTTTTTTTAATGCTGTTTATCGCATTTTGGAACTAAACTCCTCATGTGATTTTAACTTGTTCAGCAGTCCTAACACTGGCAGAATTGATTAGACCCTATGGGTCTAGTATGGGAACTGTAACTGTGTCCCAATCCAGGTTGTTCCATTCAAAGTACACAGCTTGTGTGTATCTGTGTGTGCTTTGCAGGTCAGCTGACCTCACCAAAATGGCGTGCAGAAACAAATCACCGCCCTAAACTTTTTCCTCAGCTTTGATCAGTGGATGATACCCTTTGCTTGTCAGAACAATCTACCCTTTCACTTGTTTCACTGGTCTTTACTTTGTTTATTGGTTTGAATGATTTTATATGCCCCCTTTGGATTTCTAAGCTTGATTTACTCTCTTTTTTTTGTACAACTCTTATTGTCTGTAAATAAATAATTGTTGTATTGTCAATCAAGAGCAATGTCCGTTTGCCTTTAATATAATAAATATATAGATGTGGTTGTATTTTTATATATACACATTTAGGAAATGCCAGAAATACAGATGAAAAGATTTTGAAAATGGGAGATTCCCATTAAAGCTGAAAAAAGTTTTGTAATTAACAATTATACAGAATGGAAAAATACCCATGGATAATTAAACTATCTCTCGCAATTTTACAACAATACCAACGTACCACCAACAGCATAACTCAATACATGCTTAATCACTTAGTGGAGGCTCATAAATGGTTTGTCTTGTTTGGATTCATCTTCCCCCTCCCATTGAATTTAATAGAAAATCTTAGATTTATCTGAGAATTATGGCAACTGTTTCCAAAAGTAGTAGCACTGTCCCGTGAATCAATACATATTCGACCCTTAAAAGTACAAAACATCATATACATACATATACATATACATATACATATACATATACATATACATATACAAGGTGCTTACGAAATGATAGGAGTCTTTGTAATCTTTAAAAATGTACTTTAAAATCAGCTTTGCACTTTTAATTCGCACATCACTTTATCTTGCAGGACTGAATGTGTCAATATTTACATAAATATGCGTCGACTGCTCCTAAAAAATATGAAGGAAGCTTAGCCCCTTTCAAATTAAAGAGAGCTAGTAAGGAAAGGAAGAAAATGGACAGGAAATGGACACACTCCACATCCTCTCCCCTCCCAACACGCTCTTTCAGTTCAGGGTCAGGATACTCCCTCATGAGCCGTGCCCTTTCCTACACCAGGCTCCCAGCTTGCCTTTAATACAAGCCATATATGGTAAAAGGAGCTCTGGAGAATGCCAGCGGTAGACTGGGGAATGGCTGGAAAAATTGCTCTGTGTAATCGAGAGGTTTCTGGACACATTCATGAATCATGACTATTTTATCACACACAAAATTGAGCCAAATGTGTTCAAGTGAGATACGAGACTGTGCTCCAGGAGCTATAGAAACCAGGACCCTTTCAGAGCACAAAGGAATGACATTTTAAGCTACAATTTAAGCTGCAATTTGCCATCTTTATTTCAAATGACCTGACCAACCACGACCCGAATATCATTAAAATACACAGTCAGTCGCTTATTTTGAATCAATTAAAGGAGCTTTGCTGACAGAAAAGAGTGAGCAACAATTCCCCTCCTTCTTGTTGGTCTTATTGTGTGTGTGGCAGTGGGCCTCGACAATATCTCAACCGTATAACTAAGTGGATCACCTGGAAACCGTACAGAGGCTCCCAACTGCCTACAACCTGCATTGCTAATCAGGAAATCACCTGCCATTTTCATACTGCGATTAAATGGTACTATTACGGTATTAAATTCAGGCCCTGTCCACATATACCCAGTTGTTTTGATTAAAAGGGAGTTTTCTGAGTGGTTATGCCGTTTGTCCACACGTAAACACGGCACTGTTTAAATTTTGAAAATGATGTGAATTTACTTTACATATAGATGGGAGGGTTTTGTCATTGTCATAATGCTCTGTGCTTGACATCACTGATTTGTTTACAAAGACCAACGAAATGCCGGGCGAAATGAAGACTTTGTTGCTGTTTATTCTGCTATCATAGCATAAAGCATGTATTGGATTTAAAAGATGTATCCTGTTTAATCACCGAACAGAGGTGTCATTTTAGTTGACAGGTGTCAACTCAATGCTGAATACTCATTTTAAAAATGGCACGAATTGACTGCCACCTGTTGGTTTGGTATAGTTTTTACAGCATTTTACACGTAGACAATTTTGATTTGGTCTGAATAAAAGCTGTGCTCAGCCTCTAAAAGCAAATTAAAATTATCCAATCTCTCCTGAAAACAAATGATTAGCTAATTTACGCTACAAAAAGTTCATTTAAAATGTGCTGCATCAATTAAATTTACTTGTTAGATATAAAGCCAATCTATGGAAACAGTAGGGCTGGGCAATATGGCCGAAAAAAATCCCAGATCGCACAAAAAGATGTGTTTAAATAAAATATGCAAGGAAAATCTTCAAAACAGATCTTAACTGGCTTTCCACAGCATGGACGTATATCGTGACAGAATCTGTGATTGAAAATTTTTACTTCAGTCTTTTGTCTGTTCTTTGGTCAAACCTGAACCATCTCCACAGAACCTCTCTATGAAATGAGGATTTTTTTGCAAAAATTTTCCAATGCACTCTTAACTCCAGAAGCCCGTTAGTGTTTTTCACTGCTTCACAGAACTACAGAACCTCACGAATGCCATTAACTATAGAAACATATGAAATCGGCTTTTACTGTCGATTATGAATTAACCAAAAAAATCTGTAGCTGGTTGATCTGTCATTAATTTGCCCCTCCTGAAACTTGTATGGTCATATTTCAAATAATTATTCTGCTACATTGTATTATTTTGCCAAACAATGCCTTTATGTTAATAATTTTTCAATGGATAGCGAGACAGAAAGTGAGGTGGGAGAGTTCGGTAAGGGATTGGAAAAATGATCAGTAATCAAAATTGTGTTGCCCTGCGCAAACCTACATGTCCATTTTAACTGGAAAATGGCACACTATACATCAGCTAGTGATGTTTTAGTGAACGTCTAGGTTACTTTCGTAACCCCAGGTCCCCGAAGGAGGGAACACAGACAATGACGAAGTTTCGACTATGGGAACGTCTGCGTTTCGACTGAAAGGGAACATCTAGGTTACTTTCGTAACCCCCGTTCCCTGAAGGAGGGAACGCAGACGTTCCCATAGTCGAAACTTCGACATCGTCTGCTTTTCGACTGAAGGGGAACTTAAAAACTATGTTGAAACTAACTAGATACATTTTTTTATATTTGTCCATCAGCTAGTTATTTTCATTTGCTGTTAAACGTATATAAGAAAAAAATCTAGCACTATTTCCCTGAAATGTAAAATAAAGGTGTGCCAAGGACCAGGGAAAGTATCCATTTCTTTTTCCATTTCAACCAATTTTGGTGACCAAAACATCCTTACCTCATTAGTTTAAGGTTTTGCTGTGTGGACTACATGGTTTGTTCCTCTTCTATAGATCTGAATAGATTACTCAGTATAACAATCTTTGCACCAAAGAACAGGCGTAGAGATATTATTCCTGTGTCTAGAATTTCACAGGAAATGTTCTGCTATCAAGCAGACCAATCAGAGACCTTCCAGTATCATTTTGCGCATCAGGCTACAGCACAGGGGTCGATGTCTATGCAAAGGTTCCACCTAAGCTGTGGTTCTCCTCAACACAGCTTTAATCTTTGCAAATCTCCATGAAAGTAATCCTGTTATCGATTAATTAGTCTGTGCACTTTATGGAGATCTTATTTGGTCCATTTCGTGCTTCTCAAATTACATTACTGCAACCCAGAGCAAGTCCCTAGTCATGAGATTAGGGAAATGCAAATATGTTGGGACAATCTGTGGGAGCTTTGTAGGCTTTCTTCCACATGCCATGAGCTTCTGAGGTTACAGAAAAAAACACATAAGGAGTGGTCAAGCACAAAACAGTCTAGACATTTCAAACAATAAAGCAAAAGCTGGTGCTGAAAGCCACCAGAAGGTCTTGTGGTGTCAGACAACCTGCTGTGTATTGGGAGGTTTTTCTTAAACCTAGAGCAAGTTTGCACATTCACAGCGTTCATCGCCAGGTAAATAAGATCAGTGACAGAAAAAGTCTCGAAAAACTTTCCAAAGTACATGAGCCTTTAGGGTTGGAACTTGAGGGAATCACCATGGACCTCTGGAGCAGGATTCCTGTGCCACAGTTTAGTTAAGAACCACAGAGCAAACACTGAGACCAACATATCATGGCTCTTATGAAAATAAGTTTAATCAGATGAAAAAGAACATTGGAATTGAGCAAACGGCATTTTTACCAGTGTGAGATCTTCTTCTAGTGACCCAGAAGATTCAAGAGCCTGAGTGTATGATATAAAAAAACTGATGCTTTCGAAATACAAAAGAAAGTAAAAAAAATATTGAAGCATTCCAAAGAAGAGGTCACAGGTGTGACTAAGTTGTATTGTCAAGATATGCAAAGGTCATGTTATCATTTTAATACCCTGGACGCTTGCCCATGCAAATTGGAGGAGCATTTATTGAACATAGAGTGTTCTCAAAAATTATTGTTGGTCAAGTTAAACTTTGTAACCTTGCAATGAATTACGCCATGTAAAACCATGTTGGAAAAGTCAGAGGTCTCATCATGACCAAGTCCTGCCGCACTCTGTCAAAGTTACGGTTGAGAAGTCAACAATATTTTGAGCTACAAGCAAGTAACTTAAAGTAAATTACTATGCAAAGGTAAAGGTAAAACGAAACATTTAAGGTAAAAGTGGAGAGATCATTATGACAAATGAGATGTGAGCCTCCAAAACATGTTGAAGAGTCTGTTTAAAGTTACTTTTTAGTCTACAACACGAGAAGAATGGGACTTTTCTCAAGCTGTTCCACTTCCTGCGTATCTGCCTGGTCATCTGAGAACGCAGAGGGTCCACAGGAAACTCTGATGTGGAACAAGAGACAACATCCTGACCCGGTTCCTTTGGGAACTCAGGATGAGGCATCCTTTCTTGAGTACAAACGCAATTGACTAAAGTTCTGTAAACAAGAATTCCTTGATAAGCACTGGGAAATAGAACATATGTAGATCAACATCTACAAGAGACAATGGGAAGAGACTAACTGTGAGCCATACTTCCTTGAATATTAAGAAGTAGGTCCCAAATTGTTCTGAAACGAAGCATTCATATCCACCGGAGACTCCAGGGGAGGGGGCTTCCTTGACAAGTATCCTGGACTTCCTCACATGTACAAAATTTTTGGCGCAAATTTGGTTTAATTGGAATTCTCATTTTACATTGTTCCCTCAAAGGACGAAGGGTTTTATGCGTGAATATTTGGTTCTAAACAGCTAAACAGACAGATTGGTGAATGGAACAACGTATGAGTAACATGTCTGTGCCTAAAATACATGGTAGATGATATCTACATAATTAAAATGCAGTTTTTGAGGTGAACTCGCAAATTTAAAAGCTGTGCCTACTATATTTTACTTGTTTCTCATGCTGATTTTAAAATCACAACTGATTTTATTGTGAACAATGGTGTACAACTAACTTAGTTTGACACATTCTGATCAGGTGGTACTGACGTAAACAATAAAAACAGGTGAATGCATAGAGTTGTACCTCAAATCCCAAACATCTACTGCACTAGGTGTCCGTGAAATGTTACAAAAAAGTCCAGTGTTCACAGTGGTTGCCTGAAAACATTTAAGTCGAGGTACAAACCTCAACTGTTCCTTTTTGGATACTAAAATTAGTAATGAGTTTAGAGTACTGTGAACTTGTTGGGGTTAACAATGTTTTACATAGAAATTATTGGTTATTAAAGGTCATTGTGTGTGTAATTAATTGTATTTTTGAAACAAAGGGGTTAAATACGCCTGTTTGAGGGAACCCTGAGGCCCAAATCTTAATCTGAGGTCGGACCAACGCCTTTCATTCCACAACCTCACGTCTGCATCCTCCAGGTCTCACCTAAACAAACGATTATCCCCCAACAGAGCAGTCAGAGCGATTCATAAACTCGCTAGTGTTTCAATGAGGTAGCGTTGAAGTGTCCCGAAAGCCTAAAGACATAAAGTAGGAAGAAAGAAATGAGTTTTGCCTCACTTTCTCGCGGAGCTCGCGCTCATTGTCCAGCTCGCGCTGAAGAGCCAGAGCTCGGTCCTCTGCGTCATCCGCCTGCTGCTGCAAACTCTGGATCTTTCTCTTCACCGCGTCCAAAGAGGTCACACCAGTCATTTTAGCTACTTTTTTACAATTATATGTAACACTAGTAAACAAAACCAACCGCGACTTTGGTCTGGAAGGTGCAAAAACGACGGAAAATATTTCAAAAAAGCCACGCAAAAGCAATAAATACGTAAAAAAGTTAAACAATATATAAAATTTCTCAAGGGTGGTGAAAAAAGAAATGGTTACTCGGCTGAGTTGTGCAAAGAGAAAAGGAGTAGAAAAAAAACGTGAAATGTGCAATCCAAATTCTTCTTGGTCCCGGATCAATACAAAAGGGCTCAATGAGCAAAAAACGATCTTCGCAGGAGGTTATTTCTGTCTCATGGAGTCATTGGAATGTGAGGAGGCAGAACTTCTGCAGAAAAGTTTCTCTATCTGTGGAAAAGTGCAGTCCCGGCTGACGTCATGGTGGGCGTGTCGACTAGTGACTCACGATTCAGTCTCATTTTATGCTAATTACCTGATTAAAAGCCACACTAGACATCAGCTAGTGAAGTTTTAGTGAACTACTAACTACATAAAGTTTCAATATCTTGTCCATCAGCCAGTTATTTTCTTAAACGTGGATATAAGAAATAAATCTAGCACTATTTCCCTGAAATGTAAGTGCACTATTGAGGACCAAAAGGTTAAATAAAGAAATGAATAAACATCTAAATAATTCAATAAAAAACTATAAAAAATATATATAATATATCTGTATTCCGTGTAAGTTTTCAGTGTAATTTTATGCTAATTCCCTAGAGGATCAAAAGGATAAATAAATAAAATAATCATTAAATATCTATCTACCTATCTATCCATCCAAATATATATATATATTTATATATTTATTATATATTATATATATTCAAATCAAAATTTCAACATCATTATTTATTTAGTTTGTATTTTTTTTTGCTTTCAAATATTTATTACTTTATTTCCATATGCAAAACTTTTGTTGAACCCCGATTAAAAGATTTCAGTCGATAAACCACACTGAATTCTAAATATCATATATACATATATTTATTAATTTACTTTTTTTGAGAATAGATCTTTACATATAAATAAAAACAGATGTTTTGGATAGCAGGAAGCATTAATGGAGTCTAATGGAATATATTCATTAATACACTATTTATTCTTTAATTTGAGCATTTATTTATTTATAAATATATTTATGTATGTAATTATTTGAGCAGAATCAAATTTATGCATTATTTATATATTTAAGTACTTTTGAATTTATTCATTCATGCCATTATTTCTATTTTTATTTAATTATAATTGAGGCTCCGATATGTAAGAATAATTGAAGAAATTCGAAAATAAAATTGAGAAAATCAAGAGAAAGGATGTTTACTGTCGTGTAAGTTCCTACTTGTACTCTGTAGAAATGCGTTATATGAGTGTGTGAGTCATTAACCGACCAATAATGTAAAATATTTAACATTACTTTGCATTCCTGTGAGGTAGTCTTCAATAAAACACTTTTCAACACTTATTTTCAGCCCAATTTTCAACATAAATGATCAATTAAATATATTTAGTTTAAGTTATTTATCAATGCCACGGTTGTTTACCTCTACTGTTTCCTCACATTCTAAAAATACACAAATGGTACCTTTAATTTAGTAGTAAACATTGTTGTTTTAGTTTACTTTATCCTACTTTTACATTCACTGAACTAAAAATTCAATCCCTGCTGTGGATTTCCCTCCCTCACCTAAACGCCAACATTCAATTACATCCCCCACAATTAAAACCCTCCAATCCTGAAGTTACACACCATTTCATCTGCAACACACTCTCCTCAGAAGACTGCCTTTGTTCGAAAGGCGAGTGGCCGATCTCAGAGCACTGATTTCATTAGTCACAGGCGTGTGGACCTCTGTGTTTGCTTTCCCTACATTCCTGGGATTCCTGGGCTGCTACATGGCAACCCAAGTCCCAGGCTCCCCTGCTGCTCCACTCTCTTATCAGTAACAGGCCTCAAGAATCAAGAACTCGCTCATTTTGAGAATCCTTCCCTAAAGTCTTAATACGGAGATGTGTAATTAGTTTACAGTTTCCTCTAATGCATGACATGTGGTGGGTGGGCTTGTCTGAAGTACTTTTTCAGGGCCACGCTCCAAAGAACACTTGTTCATTATAAATTTTTTTCAGTTGGCTTGGTCCTTCCTCTTTTTAAAAACCTAAATTAAATATTAAATCTGCTTTAAAAGAATACACAAGCATCATAATCTCCATTCACCGTAATTCAGGAATGGAACAATGTAAATCTCTCATCCACAATGGATTTCCACCCATGCTGGAATCATTAAAACCTCCTCAGCCTCCCTCTCAAACTATGCAGTCATTTCCTTTGAGGTCACATGATGTGGAATAACCTGAGGTTATCAGGATGGACCACTTCAGAGCCACACAGGTGGGATTACGGCAATTTTCAGAAATGTCCCAAGGCTAAACGTGTTGTTACATGCAGAATGGGCTCACTTTTAAACAAATCAACAGGAAACAACCAAATAAGATCGTTTGTATGTACAAAATGTTCATTATTTGCTTAAAAAAATGTTCCCTGCAAGAAATAGATCATGTTTTTATTTTCTTAAACCATTTGTATGATGATTCTATGAATCTGCATTCCAATCTGGTGCCGTGACCCGGAAAAGAAACAGCTGAATTTGAGTGCACCATAAACCCTGAGTTGTTTATCATTGTTGATCAAGTCAGATTATGTTTTGTTGAAGGACTTACGTCAGCAGCTTTTTTCTCGGAAAGCTCCAGTTTCTCCTGGGCATCTTTCAGGGCCTCGGAATACTTATCCAGCTCATCTTCAGTCTGCTTGAGCTTTTTCTGCAGGCCAACCAGCTCATCGTCCAGCTGTATCAGAGAGGGTTTGGTAAAACATGAGTGCATTGGTTTAGACGGCATGATTAAGGAAAATATTCTGGATAAAAACCATAATATCACTCTGCAGTTTGAACCCTTCAGATGCTGCATTCACTACAATGAACATCTCACATGTTTTTTTTTTGTTTGTTTGTTTTTCAGGTCAATGTAAAGCCTAGTTCCCAAGCGTTTATCTCCGATTTATAGAATTTTTGTGTTTATAAAAAATAAGCCTAATTTACAGCCTTTTATGTGTTTTTAATCCATATTTATGTTGCATTTAAAAGACGTTAACATAACTAAGTGCTGGAGGAGCCTATAAAGAATAGCCAAAAACCTTTCCCTGCCTAAAATCATGACTCATCATTTTCTATCTTATGCAAGTTTGATCAAGCTGCACAACCTCCATCCCTTCACCACCCCAAAGAGTGTTCTATGTTAAGTGCTTGGGGCCTCGCCTGTTTTCTTTATCCATAGATTGGATGAAGAAAATTGCCTGTTTTCACTTTTCTTCATCCATAGATTATTTTCCGTCTGGAGAATTATATTTTCAAACGGAAGTCTGAAATGCTGACTAAAGATAGAAATGAACCAAAATGTCAATCTCAGAGATTCTCATCATGTTTACTCAT
Organism: Danionella cerebrum; assembly: GCA_007224835.1. Classification (NCBI taxonomy): domain Eukaryota; kingdom Metazoa; phylum Chordata; class Actinopteri; order Cypriniformes; family Danionidae; genus Danionella; species Danionella cerebrum. The sequence goes on along the minus strand of SRMA01024144.1, from coordinate 165,350 downwards.
TGGTGTCAAACAGTTTAGCTCCAACCTCAACAAAACACACCTGATGCAGCTCGTTAGGTCCTTTAGATCGCTTGTAAACATTCAGGTTTGTGTTTCTCTGAGCAGGGTTGGAAGTAAACTCTTTTTTTTACATTTTTTTTACTTTTAAATTATGATTATATGCAAATTTGAATAAGATCAACCTTTATGAAACTTGGAAAATAATTCAGGTCTGCATTGGGTTATGTTGCAATACATATATTTTTAGCTCTTGCCCCTTTGTAAGTCAAGAGGCCTCTCTTTAGTGGTTAGTAGATAACGGTGGTTACATTTAGCAAAACCTAAATAAACGAGACAGACCTTCTCGAACACTTTGCTATCAGTTTGAGATGGGCGTCTGTTGATCTATTGGAGGATTCCAGACACTACGAAATATCTCCTTTACATTAATGAACTCGTGAACAGATCATGAATTCATATTTGCAACCGTGAAGTGACTGAACATTCCAAACAACTATTTTTCAGTAGTCACGTCCAATAATAAGATATTTCCCACATTATTCTTAACAATGTAGCCAAAACCTCTACATTTTTACCTGTTTACATTTGTCCTCCGCAGCTTTCTGCTCAGTCTCGGCTTGCTCAGCCCGGTCGATGGCGTTCTCCTTGTCCAGCTTAAGCATTTGCATCTTCTTCTTGATGGCCTCCATGGTTGCAGGTTGGCGTCTGGGTGGATGTGAGGCTGAAAGCGGCTATGAAAGCAGTGCACTTCTTGGGGCTTGGGCTCAAAATGTACGAATGGAGACTTAGGTGTGGAGGAGAATGTAGCTGAAGACCAAAAGCTGCCAGTAACACTGGATCACTCTACATAACCCAACTGAAACACCCCCACCCCGCAGTCTCCATATCTAACCACTTGTGTGAAGGAATGGCTTGGACCAAACATCCAGGAGAATGTCTCCTTATTTGGAGAGGTGTATATTGTTTGGAAAAGGACGAAGGGATGGAAAGGGGAGCAGATAGGCCCTGAATCCAGATTTTACTCTTAAATTAGAGTAAAAGTGGGAAAACCGACAGGTTTAGTAAGTTTAAAGAACATTCTTCTCTCTTAAATGCTTTACACTGGCATCAAAGGTGTTTTTCATATTTCTGAAAGTACTCTTTAACTAAACAGTTACCTCAAGAACATGTGATCTTTCCAGGAAATGCTGTTTTTCCTCAAATAGCATGGATTTGTGTACAGATTTACTCTACGAAGGTTGAGATTTGCGAATCATACATAGTAAATTCTGATGTTTTATAGAATTTCAAGCATTCAGAGTGCTCTAGAGTGGAGTGTAGAAGACATCTTCAGAACTCCTCCCTTGGTGCCATATTTGTAGCAGGATGTTATTTACAGATATTTACTTGTGGTCTGTTTCAGATTTTGTTCGCTCTGCTTTGGCAGTGAGTGGAAAAACATCCAAATTGACCAACGAGACTCACAGCGGTAAAGACATTCGCTGTGATTTATTTCTGAGGTGGAAAATATATGAAAAGATGGCATTTAGCTGTGGTTCATTGCTAGATGCGACTAGGCAATGTCAGTTTTGTTTCTATAGTTTTAAAATAATAATTATATGTCTTGTATTTTCTACTTGTCATACAAACAGAAACATAGCAGCAAACTGACAAACAAATAAAGATAAAATTAAATATAAAAATGCAAACTCTCCTGTTTATAAAACTGGCCAACAGTAACATGCTAGGCACTGTATGTAAGATTCAGAGAATTGCTCTACAATTTTTCATTTAAATTTCTGGGTTCAACAACTGTGTTTTCCCCTCAAGTGAACATAGTATGTTTTATTTTAGGAAACATTTTCTATCATTGAACATAAGGCAAAATAATTAAAATAAATGTTCCTAATTAAATAAAATTGCCGTCACTTGTGCAAGCCTAAACCTGCAGCTCATCAATAATGAACATAAATAAAATTTTCCCCCAAAAAATCATTCTAAGTGAAAAAAAATGGAATCACTAATCAAAACAAAAACATAACCATTTATGTTTTCGGAACTATGGAACTTTGGGGGGGGGGGAATTGTCATTTTAGCAGCTCAACAATTTTTGTAAACATGCAAAAAAAAAATGTTTACACATTCTTTATTCATTCAAAGTGAAGATTGTGAGCATTGTGAGCATGTTCCCCTTTCCTGGATTAAGTTTGGAGCCTTGAGATACGATATGAGATATGTCCGCGTTTTCACTTTGACGACACAAAAAAACTTCTTGGGGCTTTTGCGGTAAATCTTGAAAGTAGTTATCATCCCTTGACTGTGTAAAGATTTTGACAGGTGTGAAAATACTGTAAACAAAAAAAAATGGAATCATTGATCATGTATTTACGTCAATGACTCCACTTCCCCTCCAAAACGGCACCAGTTCTTCTAGGTAAACTTAGTGTGTGAAGGAACTCTGCTGGCAGGTTGTTCCAGGCAAAAGATCTAACCACAGATCTTCTGTGAGCGTAGATTTCTCCTTCTGTCACTTCATGTAATCCCAGACACACTTGATGTAGTTGAGATCAGGGCTCTGTGTGGGTCATACCATCACTTCCAACGCTTCTAGTTATTTTTTACACTGAATAATTATTCTTTCTTAGTGGCCGTATGTTTTGGGGCTGCAAAACAAATGTTACAGCATTAATCCTTGTTCCTCCATCAAACATATGGCTTTTGTTTGTTGTAGATCTTCCATGTAGTGGTCGGACATCTCTGGAGAGTAGTTTGGTGCAGAAAACTGGGAATGTCTTTTTTTTATAACTACGTGTTCTTTGGCCGACCACTGCATCTTTGACCCACAACGTTGCCTGTATCTTTGGGATTCTCCAAAGAGCTTGAACAGCAAAATAAACACCAGTCTTTGTCTGGGAGAGACCTTGTCGATGCATGAATAACTACCTTGTGCTTTGTTGCTGAGCTCAATCTTGCCTTGGTAGCAGAGTTTGGCTGTTCCTTGCCTAGTTTTAAGGCTCCTACACAGCTGCTTCTGTTTCATGACTAGATTTCAACATTGGTGACTTTTATCCTCGACTTTGACCTATAGTCACAGATAGATTTAGTACATTTACAAAAATAAAAAAAAACCTGCGAAGTACTGTACTTCCTTCCTTTAACTCAAACTTCAAGACCCAAAGAGTGTAATGCCGAAATCACTGCGTCAAAGTGTTTTGGCAGCAGAAACTTGAGCTGAAGTGCAGAATGTAACACTTTTCCAACCGCTTCTCTTAACTGCTACTGGCCGCCTGCCCTCCCAGTAGACATTTTATGAATTACTAACTAAGTGTGTGGTTTAGCTTCTTCCAAGTATGGTCTGAATTCTCATTCTCTGTCAAAAGTGCTTATTTCATGCATTTATAAGCAAACAAAGCGAATTCCAACCATGCCGTTAGGTAAAACCCAAACACACAACACAGCTCTGGTTTAGCGTCAAGGTGTTAAACGGCGAGACATGTTCACATGCACCTCCGACATACTCATCTGTCAAACCAGTGATTCACTCTCCTCAACACCTGGATGAACATTTTGAGAGGAAGAGTGTCTGAAAACACCTGTGCTCCAGACGAAGAGTTTTTGGACGCTCTCCGCATGTCTGTGTTGTGTATGATGTCATGCCCAGGTGTTTGGCAACGCACTCAAACTCAAAGGTGCCCCTTCTTTCTTGGCCTTCCTGTGAGGATTGTTGGGTAGGAAAAGACGTAAGACGCTTTGGCATTCTTTTAGCATTCGTTTTTAAACTCTGCGCAGCTGAGGGACTTGGGAAACAGTAATCATTTTGACCTATTAACAGAACAATGTTATTTAAAGTCTATGAAACAGGTCGAAAGAAGATTGTTCCTGTTTTATAATGTAGCCGATTAAGGCCATGTCCACACAAATACTAGAACATTGTTTACAAAAAAAAGTGCATCCATGTGATAATTTCCAATAAAATGCTATGCCAAACAATTAGGTGGCAGTCGATGAAATGAAGTCATATTGACCAATCAGAAGTCGTGTCTTTGTAAACAAAGAGGACTGAGCAATTACACTAAGCACAGGGTCTGACGACAATGACAAACCCCACTTCAAACACCCCATACGCGCTCATATGTGCTCAGCATTTTGATAATTATACAAATTGGCTGTGGTTTTCAACAATGCCTGGTTACTTGAAAACAATGCTGGACAATGTAAATACGAAAAATTTGTAAACTGACATTTATTTGTCAGAATAATAAGTCAGAGTCAAAAGGTGAACATTTTTTTTAAATACTACATTGAGCTCATGAGCTTAAATAATTATTTTGCACCACTCACCGAATGTATTACGATTTGGTATATTCCCTTTCTGGTTTATGAACTTGTATTATTGTTTTCTGAAATCTAAAACCGTTTCGGAACTGCTAAAATGTGAAACTGTTTCCAAACTTGTACATTTGTTTTCTAGAATGGAAATTTGGTTCTGAACATTTCAGAACTTTTTTTATTTGTAAAAGTGTTTCCCATTATGTAAATGTGTATTGCACCTCTTGGCCACTGTAAGATACTGTTATACTAATATTAAGTTGATGGATGTTTTTCAATTGGTTGTATCAAAGTTGCACCAAAATGCATTTATGGACAACAGAGTCTGTCTGCTATACTCAGACATTTGCATTCCTTTTTGAGGTGTTTGTTGTCAGAGAAAGTGCATTCTTCTTTTAAGGTGCAGACTGCTCTGTTCTGTGGGGAGGGCAGGCATTCAGCTGGAGATAAGACAAGAGTAGATGATGACTGACTGAGGGAGAAACAAAGCAGAACTTCACAAGCTCCTCCCACAGGAAACTGAGGCTCGGTTGAGCATGACCTTTTATGGTAAAAATCCCCCAAACCGCTTGCTGACAGTCCTGGGAAACGTGGTAATGAGACGTAACCCGATTTAAAGAGACAAGAACACATCCACGACCCTGATTTTAACAGTAGGATGAGGGAGTTCATAAGTTTCGGAGTTTAAACGTTTTACCAGAGATAGAAATGTTAGCATATATTCAAGCATAACAAGAAATGCTTCTTGAGTTGCTTCACAAGTTGGTGGCATACCAAACTAAAATAATTGTTTACTTGAATCGTATCATGAAGTAATGGAATCCTTGTTGTTTCCTAATCGTTTCTTTTTAGATGTGTGACGTAAACCAAAGCGCCCCCTCGTGTAAAATGGTGGGCATTGCAGAATTTTATTGTGTCCTCCAAGAACTTTTATTCTTTGACTGACATTTGCCACGATATTTGAATCATTATACATAGCAATAACAGGGTTGCAAACAAAGCAACGAATAAATAAAGCACAATTTTACGTTTTTATACATTTTGGCGTGGTGGACATAGATTATAGTTATTGTATAAATACGTATTTGTAATTTATAGAATTTGGAAAATCAGCGCAGCCAGCAAACATCAAGCTTAGCTTTATTAAACGGTACTCAATTCAGTAGAAGTTGTATTTATTTATTTATTATATATTGTAAAATACTAAAATACTGTTGAATATTCAGATAACGAAGTTATTTACGTCATCGTCGACCGTTATACAGCCAAGTAGGGAAATTTCCACATTGACCAGTAGATGGAGCAATGACTCCAGGAATGAACAGATTTTCGCCAGCTTCTCAACAATACAAAAGCTAATTATTGTAATGACTACTCAAAAGTAGTAGGTAGAGCGAGCAACCAGAAGAAAATAAAAATATTATCTTAAAATTTGCAGCAAATATTAACAGTCTATTTAAATCGTGAATATTCATGACGTAGCGTTTGTGATGTATTTGATTCAACGAGGCTGAAGGGGGAGCAACTCTTCCAGTAATAAGATAACAAAACTTAACGTAGCAATAACAAAGCAGTTACAAACAACTTTTGTTCACTTGCCAATTTATTATGTATTTTCCTGAGAAAATGCTTGAAGGTACATAAGTGTAAAAAAAAAAACAATGCTATTTTCCCTCAGAAACCGGAAGCTTATAAAACGAGCAAACCAACAACAGAATGACTAAATAAACGCAATATTAATGTGGAACACCCATACACCTTATTCCAAAAGTGAAGCGGTACAATTTCAGAGTTCTCAGCTTCCATGACAAACATTCTTTACATTGTCAGGTGCTGTTCTCCGAAAACAATCAGACCCCTGTATCCTGAAAACCTAAACTGCTGTTTCTCAATCCTTGTTCGAAACCAGCCACGAATGCACAGCACGATAGAGTGCCTAAAGGAATGTCTCCCAGTCTGCCAAATCCAGAGTAAACCCCATTCTTCAATGAGAGTGTAGAAAGACATACATCTTAATATTATGATATCAAAAAGCCACATGTGTCTGACTCCCACAGACACAGATAACTGGGCAGGAGACCAGAGACAACACAAATCATCTGTAAATGGACTCGGGATGCTGTAATCAGAAATATTGTGAAAGACGAGATTGAGTCGACGTCTTCAGGGTGATGCTCGAGGGATTTTTGAAATGTTGTTTGCCGCGCTCTATGAGATCCTCTGAGCGAAGTGCATTCAAGTTCACAGAGGCCTACGAATGCTGCACCCCTTCAGAGTAAATAGTCGTAATTAAAATGTTTGCACTCTTGAAACTTGTAAAGACAAGAGAACACCATTATTCCTCACCCAATCATCAGGTACATTTGCAGGAACGCAGCCCCAAAGAACCTGCCTCATGCTTAACTATTGCCCAAAACACATTAAACCTCTATTACCAGAGTAACACACATTGCTTTCACTTATTGATAACTTTATTGCCTGGATCAATGTGTCAGTGGCGTGTGGGCTATCTAGGTCATGTGGCATTTTAGTTCAAGGGTGGGTTTATTTTGGTAAATGTAAGTAAAGTGCCAAAACAATATGCCTTTAAGGAGTTGTCTGATGAACATTGGGTATTTCAGTAGAAATGTGGCTTAATGTATTCATAATTAAGTCTTTTTGCAGTCAGATCACCATCTGATTTGTTGACAATATTAAAACTACATACCAAATATGTAGTTTATCACCACCAAAAAGCGGTTAATTTGTTATGTGTACAATTCTCTTTTGTTTTGGGTTTTTTTTTTGTTTTAAATCAAGAGTCCAAGATGGCTCTAGCATGTACAGAGAAAACAGGATCGGGACTAATATGGAATCCTGTGGAACGCCATGGACTAGAACAGCTGTTTTCAAAATAGTAAAGCTCTACAGTTTGATACACTTGTTCATACATCTGTGACAGCGTTTCAAAGCTGCTGAGAATTCTTATATTTTAAAGTGTGCATGTGGAATAGCCCACTTGCATGACGTAGTTTGTAGACATAAGTTATGGTTTACTGCACATAATTGAACATACGTTTTGGAAAAACATCCATGTGGCATGAAGTTTGCGTGCCTGTCGTACATACAGCATTAACATGGAAGATAACAGATGTTTCATATGGAACAGAGGTCTTTCTGCTCTGGCGGGTGCATGGTGAGAGTATCACCGTCCGAAAACATAACTCAGAGCCCCCCACTGACAGCCGTGTTATTCCATATGAAACAGCGCAGTTTGTTCTGACGTCAAAAGAGGGTATTTTAAAAGTCACAGGACTGATTCACATTACAATGGGGATTAAAGTCAAATGTAGGCATGCTTTCTGATCTTCCCGCGCCCGGGATTTTCGGAGTCCAAAAAAAGTGTGTGAATCACATGGGTGTTCTTCATGAGAGGCCAGCTGTCGAGGAAAATTAAACACTTGGATTTCTGAGCGAGCAGTAAGTCAGCCAGCTGTTGCTCTCTACGAAACCCTTGTGCTTTGGAAGTGCTCCCCTTTAACAGACCCAAAGTGAGCAGCGGTTGAATGAAATACTAATCCTCTGCCTTCACCACCCGCAGTTTTGTAGTCCTGTGGTTGAACGCAAGCAAAACATTGAGGCTTATCTCATACTGAGAGAAAGCCCTTCATCAGCACGTGACCGAGCTAAACCGGAAGGCTCCCATATCCCATGTTTGCTCTGCAAGTCCAACCCCCCTCCCCCTCCCTCAGGTACATTCATGACTATGTAATTGTGCTGTAACTGTAAAAAGGTTACAGTTCAAATTAGTTACGACACCCCAAAAAATATTTTGGCCAACTTTTGAAGTTTATATATTGCTTATAAAACTATGTTAATGGTAATATACAGGAAGAGCCGTATAGAATGCTACTGTGTGATGAGCCACGTCAGGTGCCCTTTCATTTAATTAACAAGTGAAAATTCCCTGGTTTCAAAAATTCTGATGCAGGTAGACAGCTAATAAAGTCTCATCACACAATGTAAGTGGATTTCAGATGAGACATGTCAAAAATCTTATACTTTACCATTGAATGGAAACACAATGCATTTTTTTCCCCAGAATTGTCCATTATTTGTTCTAGCAGCTTTCCATAGATGTGGCTTAAGAGTTTAGCTCTAGATATGAAATATTAACCATTTAAAACACGCATTCGAAATATTACACAAACATTAGCTTTTAATACAATTTTATCATAAATCATAAGTAGGTAATCTAAACTCAGCACTCTCTGCTTCTTGGCCTGCTTATGTTTGCTTAATACAATTTTCACATTGTTTTAACATTGTCCTTTAATCGTAGTTCAGGATTTATGAACTCTTATTCACACTTTTGATTTTTGTTATAAAACAAAAAAGCCGCTCGTACTAATTTTTTAACATTTTTTACAGTACGAAAAACGCCTATTTTATCCCGGAATTTTTTTTTTTTATTTTTTTGGAATTATTGTTCAATGTAAATTAAAAAACATTTGTAAAAAAAAATACTTTGCTTAAATAACTTGCGTCTCCATAATAGTGGTTATCACAATATTTCAATAGAAAGTTTTAGTCCCACCATTGTCATCAACACATTGTCAGCACCCCTACAACATCATACCTCCTCCACCATACTTCACAATGGAACTCAATAGGCCTTAGGCAGTCTGGAGGGGTGTTTGGGATCATTCTGCTAAAAAAAGAAATTATCGTTTAACTAAACTCAAACCGGAAGAGATAGCATTTATGTTATGCTGTCAGTTTTTATCCCATCATCATCAACAGCAACAACAACAACAAAGTACCCCGACAACATCACGCTTCGACCACCATGCTTCACAGTGGAAACCATTTTGCAAATTTAAAGACTGGCTGGGTTTTAATGATGGGCTGAATGGAACATTTCAGATGTCGAATACATTAAGCTCACACATGCAAAATGTAATTTTGCCTCATTAATTATTTTTTTATTGATTTATTTATTTTTTACGTATAGCTGTTCGGGTGATTTTGATTTTATCAGAAGCATAAAGGGGAGGCTACTTGACAACGTGTGAAATAAATGTGATGTCCAAATATTTGATGATTGGTTTAATTTAAAATAAAAAAGGAAACTCAGGCATGAGCAACATACATGTGAATTTGTAACAGGATTCTGACCTTTTGAGTTGACATTAACATGAATTCCATCATATCTTCCGAACAGTGATTCAAAGTTTGTCAAAATTAGCCTTTCTATTTAAAGTCTTTTGGGAAGTAAGACTGGAGATTGTTAAACCTACTCACATGCTGCCATTAAAAGTGCATGGGTGAGATAACTGCAATGATTAACCCCCAAAAATGGCCTAGTTTAGTCAAGAGTTACTAAAGCGTTCGCTTCATGCCCATTGGGATCTGACTCTGCAATCCTGAAGTTGCAGCAGATGCACAAGAGACGTGTTTATGTAATCAAAAACCTTTGCTAACTTCAAGATGGGCAGGAGGGATCAGACAGAAGAGATGAAAGCTGCAGAATTTGACTCGTCCAGATGGGTTTTGTTTGGTGTTCGTGCAAACTGTCGGAATCACCATTTCCCCAAACAATTTAAGATTGATTTTCATGCTAATCGCTTTAGCACATGTTTTTGTGTTCGCACATCACCGTCTCTTATGTTTTCTGAATGATGCGCATTTAAACGTATAAAACTGTAATTCTTTGAACTACTTTCTGTGGCAGCTTCTTTGCATTCACAGCCTTTCATTTGGATAATAATCCTGTAAAAAACAATTTCAGCAGATTACTATGTGACAAACTATAATCTTAACTCTTGTTAGGCGTGGTCAGCTTTGGAGGGTCATTAAGGTTCTAATTTTACCTTAACATTAACTTTTGGTGTCTATAGTTTAAAAACTCGTCTGTTTTTATTAGAAACTACAATTTAGAATTGTATTTCTAAAACTTTTTACCATCATTCATAGTCTAAATATTTAGAATGATTTCATAAAGGCACAGATGGCTCATTTTGTCTTTGAGCTACAAATAAATGAATTATCTAATAATAAAACATACACATTATAGGCTTTATTTTTGACACATGTACATATAATACCATTTAAATTCATAAATTCAGTATTGCATTGTGCTACATGCGTTATATTTGCCTTTATATTATTATTTTTGTAAGTTCAAATGAAAACATACAAAAACTTAAGCTGTAAACATGAACTTAATGCATGTATTAGAGACAAAATAAGTATTTAAATATTTTTAAACCTATAAAATCTAAAATATTTTTATAGAATACACAGAAAATCCTGACGGTTGGGTTTGAACATAAATGTGGCCTATTAGTGTTTACACAATCAAATATTTAACGACTCTAAAAACAGAATTCTTTTTTGTGATGTCACAAACTCCCCCCTCAGTCCTTGAAACCTACGGCTAGGAGAAGGGCTGAAAATCTACAACTTGGAATTGGGACACCCCTACGAATAGATGAATATTATTCAATCTACAGCTGTATTTTGTTGATTCCGTAGTATTTGATTTTATAGTTTTGTAATATCCAATTATATTTCATAAAGATCTTAAAGTATAGCCATTAGATCATGATCCATTGGTATTTGACAAGGTTCTAAACAATCTGGATCTGGAGAGAGAATTCAGAGAGAAATCAGAGAGAATTGGTTCTTTTTTTTTGTTATAAAGGCAGAGTCTGACTTCTAAAGAATCGTTATTCCTTTACCACTGCTGCCTCAGCATCAACCTTTGAGTTTCATACGTTTTTGGCAGAATATGTTTATCGTTAATGATATAATTATGAATCGGTATGAGCTAGAACAAGTGTAATGTTGGAAGCTATGACCTATAACTCTTCTCAACTGCTCATGGTTGATAATACTTGTAGCATTCTGTATTTTCAATGGTTGCAAATATTAACGTGTGAATCGGTGCCCTGAGAAAATTGCTCTCCTCTGTTTTTGTTCTGTTTCCGGTCCAGGAGTCCAGCAATTCAGTGTGGTGTACCCTTTTCCCCAGCATGAAAGCCATGGCAATGCACCAATGCTATTGAAAATGTAGCGATGACTAGAGCAGGACAACATTGTGTGGTCATTCAAAACAGATATCTGAAAGATGCCATGGGGAGAATGCTGGGTCTAAGATGATGAATGATGATCCGGGCCCTGCTTTGTTTAACAACAATTTCATTGGCTAGTGACAACAGCTCATCGCAGTTAGGTAGTCGAGAATCAGGGGCGGTGACGAAACTCCATCATCCCCCTTTAAATTACTGGACCTCGCAACTCGCAACCACAAGAATGTGCGTTCTGTTTCATTTTTCAAACCAGCGCGCTGATATATCTAATTCACCACTAGAGTGAAGATCAATAAAACTTCGTCTGAATCCGTCTGGGAACCGATAATAGAACCTTGTGAGGAAAATTAAAGGTATTTTCCAACAGAAGCCACATACCTCAGCCAAATGGTTCTGAAGGATCAGCAAATGCATCACTCCAAGTATAACTATGTTTTTAAAGTTGTACATATAGCAATGTCATTATAAAACATTTACAAATTCTACAAGTATTTGTAAGTCTCTTTGGTCGTGTTGGCGGCTGTCTTAAATTTCATTGCTATAGCCATTCTGCTTATTCAGAACATGACTTCTCAAACAAGAGAGGTAGGGCTAAGCTGTAGAATTGTAACTCATTTCCAAAGGCCACTATGGTTCCTATGCAGACTAGTTCCGCTTATTATATCTGCTCATTGATGTTGTTGGGTGTTATTGTGAAAAACATTTCATTTACACACAACTCGCTGAGGATGCAGCAGATAAATTTTGCATGACGGTATTGGGTGAGGTCAGCAGTAACTCAATAAAAGGGCAAGACTTCAAAAATGGTTTTTAATTGGGTTTGTAAAGGGTTTTTTTTCCTCACTATCATTAAGAAATGTAACCACAGTATGTGACCATAAAAACTATGATATCAACTTTAAGAAATGGATCCATACCTAAAAAGGTCTAATTCTGCAAGGAACGTGTTGTCTTTGTGGTGTTTATGAGCTTGTCTGCAACTTTTCAGTACGAAAATAAAAGTGATTTCATGAGACGGCAGAGATTTTTCACAGCAAATAGTGAGAGCAAAGTTGTATTGAATATTAGAATAAAAATATAATATAAATTGGTTTCCTCTTACAAGAGATGTCCACTGCAACTTTAGTTAAACTCTTGCCAAGAAACTTCCAAAACATTACTTGTAGCTTTATGTCATGCATATTATTCACAACTTACAGAACGAAAACCCTAATATGCATACATTTTACAAAGGTTATAATTGTTTGCATTTATTTAACTTTGTATTTGAGTATACATTTGCAATAAAAAAGGCATACATCATGAAAAATGCTGTGCATTCAATGCAGATACTCAAGAATGTGTAGAACACCTTGTTCTACAAACACCAGCTGAAAGACTTTCATATTGACAGCATTTTCAGTCCCTACGCATGTGCTTTGAGTAAACTGCAGGACCAGCGCAATCCCATCCACATTATCTTATGTATCGTCATCTATAAATGATTAAATCAGAGAATAGACTTTATTGACGAGATACACAAATGTGTTTTATTAAAACACGTGTTTTTGTGAAGTGCCACCAAACAGCAAAATACAGAGGAAACTGTGAAAGAAATTATGATGATTGATTTAAAAAAATTGTATTTTAAATATAGTTCTTTAAAGAAAATAAATAAATAAAACTGGTCTGTCTTTAGGGACTGTCCAGCCAATGAGAAGGCAGGTGGACAAACCCACCCATTGACCGTCTCCCTGAATGGAGATCACTGATAATCTTTCATTTGCTGCCAAGAGCAAGTTGTGATTGGCACAGGTTGTGTTATTGGCTTTCGGCTGGTAAATAATATTGTTTAGATCAAGAGGAGGCACTGTGTTGACGGACATCATGTTCAGCATTTTGATTTGGAGAAAAACTCTGGAATGAATAAAGATTTAGTTGCTGTTGGTTGATTTTATCAGTTACTTGTGATGACCTTGAGTAGACGGCAAACGAGGAAAGCAAACGAGATCTGAAACTTTTGGAGAGAACCATACACAGCATATAACAATGTTTTAACAATTCATCAATAACTTGCTTGTTATCAGCGTATTGTCTCTTCATTTGTCCGTGCTCAAAAAAGAGATGTGAAGGAAGAAAAAAAAGAAAAAGAAAGACCTTGAGAAACTGATTTGCTTGCAGACTCTCAGGGGCCTCACAATTTTCAGACTTTCTAAGTGATGAGTCAGTGTGGGGGTTCTTGGCCCCCCATTGGTCAGCTCACGCCTTCCCCCGCCTCTCTTGACCAATCAAATGTCGCTATTTTGCATAAGGCCCCACGCTGTAGGATAAAGACGCGCTTGTAGCGGCACCGGTTAAAACTCTTGAGAGGAACTCTGGACATTAAACATCTAAAAAGCGCTTGCTGCCTCCCAACTGGAATATAAGCTTGCTATATAACACTGTAACTACCCGGATATCTACGGCTTTGACATTCAGACCAATAAAGTTGTTGCATCCGAGATAACTTAAGTATTAAACATGGGGAGAGTGCGCAGCGCTTGTTTAATATCCTGGATGTTTTTTGTCTGCATTTCCTCGGGTCTGGAAACTACGATCGAACCAACCACCGAATCCTTTACTTTTAGTAAGTATAACATTGTTTTTTTTGTGTGTGTTCATGTGGTATGCACTTTTAAAAGTTTAGGTTTTGCCTATTCAAGTAGCTGCGTAATGCATATATTTTTTAGTTAACCATGACGCATGAGATTCTAGCTTTGTGCAGAACATTTTTTTATTTGCAATTTAAAATTTTTATAACGCAACTGTAATTTAATTTGGTATCCAATGCAACAAAACACAGTGCTAATCTCCCAAAAGCAGGTGAAATAATGGTCAGCTTTGCTGACATTTAGAGGAAATCTCACGAAATCAATGAAAAACAATCAAAATGCAAAAATTCTAAAATTATCTTAAAATTATTTGTTTTTCATAAAGCAAGAGAAAATTTTTATTTTTTCTCCACCATGACACCAGAATGTTATTGAAATATATGTAATTACAAAAGATTTTTCAACATAGGTCCCACCAAAGATAAGCCAACTCAAGCTGTAAAAGTAGAGTGAATAAATATATTATGAGATCTCATATGCTTTAAACATGTTGCTAATTTTAAGAAACCTAGTTGGAAAAATTCCAAAGACCAAAACTTTTTTGCAGCAAGTTCTTAACATTGGGCGTTCCAAACATTTAGGTATAATTAGATGCATTAATCTTCTTTAAAATTGTAATAAATTAACCTGCACCAAGTAGCAAATAAACACAATGCTGATCTGTGTGTTTGACAGGTAACATCATGGAAAACGGCACTGAATGGATGACGGACTTGTCTGACATAGAGTCCAAGTTTTCTTTTCGAACGAGCGAGGAACCTGAAGACGATCTGTGCTACATAGTTCCCGGGGAACCACAATCAATCAAAGACTGTAATTTCAACCAAGAAACCAAGACTTTTATAGTCATTCATGGATGGACGGTAGGTGTTCTGCTACACTCATTGATTAAACTGTGCCCCAAAACATGGCACAAATGTTTGGGCTTTTTTTTTTTTAGGTCACAGGCATGTTTGAGAGCTGGGTTCCCAAACTAGTTACAGCTCTGTTTGAACGAGAACCAACAGCGAATGTGATTGTGGTAGATTGGTTGTCTCGTGCACAACAACATTACCCAACATCAGCTGCGTACACCAAACTAGTCGGCAGAGATGTTGCCAAGTTTGTCAACTGGTTCCAGGTATGTCAAGATACATAGACCTGGGGGGGGGGATTTGTTCAGATAACTTTGTTTTGTATCTTACTGTTTAAAGTTTTCTCGACTAAAGAATGCTAGTTGACACAACATTCAGCCATTTGTCATCAATACAAATAACCAATTACCTCAAAACATTTGGGTTGGTGAACCCTACTTTAAGCAGTACTCACAAAGTTTAGACCGTTTATTTTTACAATGCATTCGAAAAAAGTTATGCAATGCAAAAATAATAATAATAAAAAAAATCAAGGCAAAAGATTCTAATGGGCTGACTAGCTTTCTTTAGTTTGGAATAGAGGTAATCGCTTTCCACAAATAATTTGAAACCTTGTTGGAGTTTATAGAGTAAGACTGGGAATTGTTTAATGTAACTCCTCGGAACTTTAAGAGCTTTCCAAATGTAGTAATCTTTATCCTTCATGTCGTGTTTCTCAATCCAGGCTGAGATTGATTATCCCTGGGAGAAGCTGCACCTGCTGGGTTACAGTCTTGGAGCTCATGTAGCTGGAATTGCTGGCCTTCTCACCAAACACAAAGTTAACCGAATCACAGGTGAGTTGATTTCGTCTCTTGAGGGAGCTTTTGTAATGTAATTTCTCCAATTGTATTTGAGAGACATGCAGTAACACACACCACAAGCACCACTTGAGGCCAAAGCAATCATGGTGCTTTTAGTAGCTTCCACATGTCTATCTGGGTCATGGCACCAAATTCCAAAAGGACAATGTCTATAGTCAGTTTCTAGTGTTCGTTTTGTGGCCAGACTGATCAATTTAACCTCATTGACAAAGAAGGTGGCGCTTCAGGTACACACGTATCTGTTAAATAATTTCTGTTTCATAATTTTCTGGAAATTATGTTTGGAATCAAGTCACATCGTATTCACGGGGCCCTTTAATAGTACCTCATAAATGTTTACATTTCTTTAGGTATGGATCCTGCTGGCCCCAGTTTTGAATATGCTGATGCACAAAGCACCCTTTCCCCTGATGATGCCCTTTTTGTTGACGTTCTCCATACCAACACTCGTGGCTCTCCCGATCGGAGTATTGGGATTCAGAGGCCAGTGGGACATATAGACATCTACCCCAACGGTGGCACTTTCCAACCTGGCTGTGACCTCCAGAATAC
Source organism: Danionella cerebrum (assembly GCA_007224835.1). NCBI lineage: Eukaryota > Metazoa > Chordata > Actinopteri > Cypriniformes > Danionidae > Danionella > Danionella cerebrum. The sequence goes on along the minus strand of SRMA01024144.1, from coordinate 149,070 downwards.
CATGATGATGGTGGCCACTACAGGATTAAGAAGTATGTTTCTATCATAATCAACATTGTTCTAATCTCAAAATCGGAAATTGACCCTTTTCATCTTTTCCGTAGATATGGATCAGATTGTTAAGTGTTCCCACGAGCGTTCCATCCACCTGTTCATCGACTCATTGGTGAACCAGGACCATCAAAGCATGGCTTACCGTTGCAGCTCCAAAGATAGCTTTAACAAGGGCATGTGCCTCAGCTGTCGCAAGAATCGCTGTAACAAGGTGGGATATGGGGTTAATAAAGTCCGCACTCGCAGGAGCAGCAAGATGTACATGAAGACCAGAGACATGATGCCCTTTAAAGGTGAGCAAACATCTTGTATCTATTTTTTGTTTTCGCAGTGAACTATTATAACTCGATCTATCATCCCACAGTTTTCCATTATCAAGTGAAGGTCCACTTCTTCAGCAAGGCAAAGCTAAACTACAACGACCAGCCCATGAAGATCTCATTGTACGGATTCCACGGCGAAAAGGAGAATATTCCCTACGTTATGTACGTAAATTTGATTTCTGAGTTGTTGTTGGTTTGTAGTTCTTATCGATATTGGAGATTTCAATGATCGTAGCAAATAAAAAACAAGTCCTGTGATTATTTTAGTAAGTCTTGGACTATGTACCCTAGTAGACAAATAAAATGTTTGCTTTTGATTCCGCAGGCCTGCTTTGAACTCAAACACCACCACTTCTTTCTTGTTGACTACGGATGCAGATATCGGAGAGCTGCTGATGGTTAAACTTATCTGGGAAAAAGACACGCTCATCAGCTGGCCTTGGTGGAACTCTGACACCTTCCACATTCGCAAACTCCGCATCAAATCCGGAGAGAGACAATCCAAGTGAGCATTAAAAGCATTCGCCTAAAGATACCATTTTTATATTGCAATATATAACCAATATCTTCCTCTTTGTCACGAAAGGGTAATCTTTAGTGCCAAGGAAGGTGAATTTTCTTATCTTTCTCGTGGTGGTGAGCCGGCAATCTTTGTCAAAGACAAAGAAGCCCAGTCAAGCCGCAAAAACCAGAGGTAAATTTCCATCTATTGACACAGATCCATAAAACTGACCTTCCCGGTTGAGTTTGCTTGTTGTGGCGAGTTTTGTTTGACTAAACCCTCTGCACTTTACACTGGCAGATTACACAAGTTGAAGATGCACGGAAGTTCATTCAAACAGAGCACTAAGTAATGGGATCTGCACGTATACTGCTGGGAAAACTGGAATGACTTTCCTGTACATGTTCAGACTTCTACACCAACACCCAACCAAAATCCAGGAACATCCTGCAAGAAACTGCATCTTGAAAATGTTACTGCTGTGCAGTTAATTTCCTCTGGATACATTTCTATCTATTAGAATCATTTAATACGATGGTTATGTCTCTATACAACATATTTATAAACATTAATGCTTAGTAACCTAAAGAAGTGACTTCACTTACAGGGTTGGCTAGTTTCCACCAAAGAGTTTTTAAAAGAAAAAACTGTTACGGTTGGCTAAGTTTAACAGTATTATTCCACTTTGAGAATGAACTGCTAGGTTAATGTAGGCCTTTGTTTGCTTGTACTGTGAATTAGGTTGTAAGAAAGTGCTTTTCTAGCTATGCTAATCCTCTTTGCTTCAATTCCAAGAGCAAAACTTTCAGATTTGTGTCTGTTGCAGTTAGACGTCAATCTGAATGAATAGCTTTAGCTAAAAATGGGACCAAACTCTCTCTGCTGAATCAAGATGGAATGATTACTGTAAATATTTGTAATTTGTCATTATATATACTTACAAAAGCTCTTCGGATGTCTAGCTTTCTTTCTTTTCGTTAGTTATTGTGTCTGGCACAGGTCACTTTAAAGGCTTTGCCTCCTTGTGATTGATTTTTTTTGTAAATCGAGCGAAATCAACAAACAATTCTGTCACTTATCTTTTGTTTCCACTTCACCCACTGTCCTGCACCTCCAAGGTTGTTTCACCTGGATTCTATAAATGTAAAAAAAGCCAGAGACGTATTTTTTCCCCACTCATTTGCCAGCCAAGAATTTACTTTCTGACAGGGTTGACTGGCCAACATGCCACAGATCATAATGGTTCCTTTTTTCCTATTTATTGAATGTACATATCTGTATATTAAGCACATAAAAATATGTATACCATGTTTCTGAAGTGCTCTTGTCTCGCTTACGAGTGATGTAGCTTTTCTATTTTTATAGGCAAATACTGATTGGTTGAAGTTGCTGAAAGGAAATGAACTGATCACTATTATGTGAGTTTATAACCCTTGCAATGTATGATGTCAATTTAATAAACTTACATTACAATAATTGAGAGGTTTAGGTGCTTACTTTTAGTAATAAGCTTTCGAGAAAATTGCATTGGTTAGCTGGAAAGCTCATTATAAATCACATAATTCAAAATGGACAATTTACTGCGAAAAAAAAAAAGACAAAATTGTTCAACTTTTTACATTTTTAAGACTTCATCATTTCAAAATTGCATATTTAACATAACTGGATCACCAAAGGGCAAGCCTCGATTTTTAGGAAATTTAAATAAACCTTAAATAGAAACAAATAAAAGCACATAACGAGTCTACCACTTGTTTTTTTTATTTACATTGGCCGCGTGCAGTGTGTACGGGATGTCCATTCATGGATAAATCCCTGATTGATGTATTCTCATAGACTCACGTGCTGCAAGCAACACCCAAGGAGCTTGTTTTTGTCTATACCCTCCCCTTTCTTGGAACTACTGCTTCTTGGAAAGAAAATACACATCTCCCATCCCTTCATTAGTACATTCTGAAAGGAGACTTGTTGGGGTTCTCTACTTCTGCCAACTTAACAATCACAGGAATCTAAATGTTAGGTACGGGATTAGTCTGTTTTGGCCACTCCAGTTATTCTGGGAAATCAATCTCAACCTCTTGAGAGGTTCACGTATTGGGATTGGGATTTCTAAAGCGGTTTTCATCTGTTAAACTACATCTGACAGCTCAGTACTTATTTTATTCTTCTCAGAACTTTTTGCACAATAATAAAACTCCTCTGGTTATCATTAAAAGCAAGTTTGTGCAGTGACTAAGTGTTGGTATGAATGGGTCAACGATTGGCACAGAAAGCATTTGTGTCACATTACAAAAGCTTAATTTAAAAACGTTAAATTTAATCGACGTTTGTCATGAACTCTGAACTCTCTCCTTTTCAGTACATTCATGTTTTCCGTGATTATTGATATAACCTGTTACGTAGCAATTTGTGACATAACAGGTTGTACGCACAAAAGGTCAGGTTGAAATAGTCTAACGCCATCTGACCCATTTACAAGAACCCTGACTCTGAACTCATCTACAATCTAAAGGTATGTGCTGTGATATTAGATTGATTCAAAACAATACATTTTTTACATCTTAAATGGTATATGCAATTGAAACAATCCATAATCTTATTTCAGAAGTTGCGTTTGCACAGAGAAGAGAAAAAATATGTGCTTTCTGATATGTGTATTGCGGTGAAATACTTCCTGTTTTTGTTCACCGCTGAATTTGAATTTGTTTCAGCATCTAAACTTTTAATTTAAAGCAAAAGTTAATGGATTGACTAAAAATCGGCTCGGGAAAACTGCAAAACAGAGGCCCTTTGACTTGGATATTTGCAACATACATTTATCGAAATTTGTATTTGACCACCTGATTATTTTCACGGCTAACCCGCAGGTTAATAAATGAAAAACAGTTTAATGTCATGACAAGATTAAGCTTAGCAGCAAGGTACTGTATCCAACAAGTTGTACATAATAACTATTCAAAAATGGAAGATACCACCAGTGCCATCAGCTCAGAACTGGAAAAAACCAGTAAGATCCAGGTTTTTGACCCATCTACTGTCTTGGAAATCTTGCCAGAGGCGGTCTTCATGCAAGAATTGCAGCCAAAAAGGCATACCTTTGACGTAAGAGCAATGTCTTTCAACCAGTTTTGTTTTCAAATGTGTGAAAGGGGTTTTGTATGAAATGATGTGTGAGAACTTTCAAACACCTTGGTTTGGATGCCAGTTAATCAATGTTTTTTGACTCGAGTTACTCAAGGCCATCTTTAAGTTCAACTTCCAATAATACATTTTCTTTGTTACCTTGAGCCCTAAATAGCGTCTTCAGATGTGAGCACAAGCCATCCAGACACCTCTTCATCAGCCACAGCTGTGGCAACGAGGAAATGTTTGACTGTGGCATGTGGCTCCACTGTCACAAAAACTGTCTGCAAGGCAAGAAACATCAAGATGTTCACCAAGACCGGAGGCTCCAAGCCTTTAGAGGTCAGTGTCAAGTTTCAGAGCAAGATTGAGGACAGAAATAAGAAGTCTTGGATTTAGCTGGTTAATGCATAATCTGCCACCATTCATAACCATAGCATTATTATTAACCAGTTTTTAAATTTGGCATGTACTTTTATCCAAAGCGAATACATTTCAACTTTTAAAAGATTTGGTTAATTCTTGCTCTCTCCGAGGTTGAAACCCAAGATCTTTGCGTACATAGGACACAAATTACATGAGCAAATCTTGATGCTACTCCTCAAACCAAATACTGTAGCACTCTTTATCAAGAGTTCATTGTTGCGCTCTTTAAAAACTAAGAAATCAGTTCATTTTCTGCAGGCTTTTGAAGAATTTTGGGGCAGCTCCACCTTGTGTTCGATAATGTCACTGAAATGAATCAAGAAAAGACGTTTTAAAGCTCAACATAACCATATCTTGTTTTGTTTTTAGATATTTCTGTATGAAAACAAACATGTTCCTTCGTCACCAATTTTATGCAACAATCAAGGTCAATTTTTGTTCGTGTGTAAATATGTAAATACCAACTCCATCATAAAATAATTTATAAATAATTAAAGGCCTGCGACTTGTCCAGGGTGTACCCCCACCTCTCGCCCAATGTACCCTGGAGATAGGCATCACCGGACCCCCGTGACCCAGAAAGGGTCCACTACCAGCTAAAAATCAACTTTCATGGAAAAAAAAATCATTAGGAGATGGATCCAACACTGACTGTCTCACTTTATGGTACCAGTGGTGAAGCAGGGGATCTTATTCTAATTACGTGAGAAACAAAACTCCTACAAGTTCTATATTTAAATGATTTTCTAAACATATTTCGATACATATTAAAAGAGATTACAATATCTAACTGAATTTCACAACCAATCCAATGCTTTATCTCTCATTCAGAAAAGAGACGAAGACTCACTCATTTTTGGTTGTGACTGAGAAGGACATTGGAGATCTTCTGATGCAGAGGTTTAACATAGAGAAGCCAGTTTCCTCTTTATTTAGTCTCTTCTCATCCTGGTGGTACAGAGATTCAGAGGAGTCTGGTGTACAAGTCAAGAAGGTCAGGGTTAGAGCTGAGGAGACCCAAAATAGGAATGTTCCTTGCCTTGCATTTTTAGCAAATATAACCCAACCCTTAAAGCCTTCATACTTAACTTTTAAGGAGACATTAGCTGCTTATTTCTCACAACTGATTCATAAGAGAATGAATATATAGCAGCTCTATTCAAATGACTGGAGTCTTGCAATTTAAATGATCCTGGGTTACTGCTGACCATGGCCCCTCCCATTAAGCAGAAATACTATGTCTGTTACGTACTCATTTTAAAGGGGAGGAGAGTGTAGGTGAGAGTTAAAAAAACTTACAACATAGAGTTCCAACACCCGTCAACAAAACACCAAACCCAATCGAATCAGTAAAAATGTTACAATTTTATTATTAGAAAACAGACAAACATTTAACGTAGAGAGAAAGTGGCTTAGGTGGAGAAAGGCCAAAATAACAAACAAAACCCACTACAAAAATAAACCAACCCCCTAAATTCCCTAAAGGACAATTAATATAAAACACAACACAACTTCCCTAACTTCCTAACAAAAAATACAATCATTCAAAAATAAACTTAGGTCTACCCCACCACATTAGCCAAACAATAACTCATACGAAATTAAAGAAAGACTATTACGAAAACTCAGATCTTACGCAAAGAAATTAACAGAACATTAACGAATGTGTGTTGCTGACGGAGCTGGAACCCGGAGCTCTGCACCAACCGCGGTGTCAACCAGACTGAGCTCTCTGATCGAAGAAACTCCGCCTCTTTTGAATCCGTGGCACTCAGTCCTGCACCAATCATTATTGATGCACTCGAATATGGAGGGAAGTTCCAGGTGTCCGCAATCACA